>CAUYRH010096748.1:0-134485 GCA_963574655.1 Perodicticus potto
TATAGTGATTAAGAAAATGCTATGAGGGCTATCTCTCACAGTACGATCAAAATGTTTCTGATTGTATATGAAGCACATTCTGCCCTATGATTGCACCAATGTACACAATTATGATTTAATAAAATTATTTAAAAAAAAAAACTTAGTAGTCAAAGACTCACCAGGTATCATCTAACTCAGTTTCTCCCTTTTAATATCCTTGTTAGTTATTTATTTAATCTCAACTTCCTAGTTCATAGAAACGTACTCCTTTTCTAGGAAGACACTGTTATATTTATTGTGATTTCCAAAAGCTTTAAAGTCATTTTTCATGTTGAGTCAGTATTGCCTCTCTGAATCCTCTCTCCGCTCACTGGCATGATTCTGTCATTGAGAATCTCAGAAACTAAGTCTAATATCCTTCAAATGACAGCCATTCAAATATTTGCAGTCAGATGTTATGTTCTTTCTATCCCTTCGACTTTTAAACGAAGTAATCCCAGTTTCTTTGGCTGAGCTATAAAAGATGTACATTTACAGAGTCTTCAGGATTCTGGCTGCTCTTCCTTGCAAATTCTCCAGTACCATTGAGCTTCCAAAACAGAACAACCTGCTCCAAGTATATTCTGAATAAGATAAAATACAAGTCTGTAGCATTCACAGTATGTCTATTTAGTTTACTTTACTAAGCTTATTTGTATTAGTTATTTTATGACCTTAATGTACAAATGGCAATTTCTAATGTAAAAATAGACAAAATACTTCAAGATATTTTCCCTCTAACTTGCTAACAATACTGTAAAAATTCAGAAGTAATATAGGCATGGAAATTTTGAATTTCAGTTTCATCTCATGGAGACATTTTCAATCCTGATTCTGTCCTATAGCTCATAGCCCTTTTTTCCAAATTCACATCATTTATAAATTTGATAAAATTTTCTTTTAACCACTTTTGTATGACTAGACATACTGTGTGAAATACTATAAAAAAGATCAATGAAGTTTCAATGATCAATTATATCTCCTCTGCCTCTCTTATCCCCCCAATTACTCCTAGAGCATTTAAGTCATGTATGTAAGAATTCATAAGACACAGATGGCAATGTCGTATATGGCAAATATAAGTATGGTGAAAGTACCCAAGAAGAAGGTGCAATAAAAGGGACAATTTTTCCAGTGCTTTTGAATGTATTATATGATCTCATGTTTAATTCTGGTAAAGAACTTTTAAAGGAGGTGTTATTAATCTCATTGTACAAATACAATACAACAAAAATAAGGCCTAGAGAGTGAGAAAGCTCACCAGTAACCACCTAATCACCAGGCAATGAATTTGGGATTTTTTTTCCATTTTTAAGATTAATTTGAAGTTTTTTTTTTCCTTTTTTTAAAGACAGAGTCTCACTTTTGGCTTAGACAATTCTCTTGCTTCAGCCTCCAGAGTAGCTGGGATTACAGGTGCCCGCCACGATGCCTGGTTATTTCTTTTGTTGTTGTTGCAGTTTGGCTGGGCCGGGTTTGAACCTGCCACCCTCAGCATATGAGGCTGACACCCTATTCACTGAGCCACAGGGGCCACCCAGTGAATTTGGGTTTAAAGCGTGTTGTTCAACGACAAAGCTCATGCATAGTCTACCATACCAAGGCTTTATCAATGCATGTTTTAACAACCAGCAAGATTTTGATAAATCAGGATGAGGAAGAAGGACACTCAAGGCAAAACAGATTTTAAACATAAAGAACCGTAAAGTAATTCTAGCAATGGTGAAATGAGAAGGTGGTGGGTGGTAGATTAGAGAGAGGTTCTGTTTTCACCTAAAGGACAGCGATTTACCCAGAGGAGGGCTTCTGAGCTGTTCCCTGGAAGTCAGCACCCAGAAGAGCAGTGCTGGGAATTGCTGATATTAAGCAGACTCAGGAACAGACGCCCAGCCTGGTGGCAGGACACTAGCGATCTCTGCAGGTGATACCAAGAAAGTGACTTCTTCAACTAACTCTATACGTATGCAGTAGACAGAAAGATTTCTTCCAACAAGAAGCATGTGTCAGAGAAACCTAAAACAAACAGCCTTAAACACATTGCTCAAGTAAGTGAAATTTAAAGTGTCTTTTTTTACTTAGCAGTTCTGTGCCCTTCACAGCGTTAGTGGAACCATTTCAGAGAAGTGTTGGGGGTCCCAGCAAGCTTATTGTTGGTTGAGAAGTAGGTAGAAGGTGATGGTATGAGAACTCAAATGTGGGCTCCTCTTTGAAGGTTCTTGATCGGAAAGAAAGAGAATGGTAATGAGATAGGACTGTGCTGTCCAAATATATTTTATTTTGCATTTTTCTTTTCTTTTGGGTGAGAGGGATTTGGACACGTTTATAGGCTGAGAGAACAGATCCAGATGATGAGTATAGTTAAAGTGCAAACTAAGACTTTAAAGAAAAAACTGGAAAGGATTTTTGGCATGGGTGGGTGGGGTGACAAAGCAGAGAAGAAAGGATTGGCAATACGAGGACGTCTGGTCAGGTTGTCTCTACTGCATATGAAATGCAGCTCAGGGCCACCTGTAGGCCTTTGGTGGCTCCTGGCTCCTAGTAGTTCGTGTTTTGCCTCATAATGTCCCTAAATTCCTTGTGTGGTGACCCACAAATTGGAGCCAAGAGAGAAACCCTACTGTAGAGATGGTAGTGTGTGCTGTTGACTCAGGGGCGTACACACTTGTACAAGCCCATGCACAGTGGGTCATTCCAGCCATTTGTGGAAGGAATGACCGTGAAGCCAAGAGCATCCTGACGTCATGCGTTTAAGTTTAAGCAAAAGAAAGGAAGACAGTGGAGTTAAATGTTAAAGTTGATGACAATTCTTACACAATGCAAAATCTATCCTAACACTATACTAATGTAAGAAATAACAGTAGATATCTTGTTAAAAGAAAAATAAGTATTTGCCCCTGTTCCCTGGACTTGCATTTTTCATAGGGTTACGAACTAGTAACCCTATGAAAAATGGAAATGTTGTTAAACTAAGTTTGATTTATTTCTCTGGCCATCCTCGATTCTTACTAATGACCTTTCATATGCTTAGTGTACATACACTGTTTGCTTCATAATTACATTTCATTATTTTTCACAGAAACATGTAATGATACA
This sequence comes from Perodicticus potto, assembly GCA_963574655.1. Classification (NCBI taxonomy): domain Eukaryota; kingdom Metazoa; phylum Chordata; class Mammalia; order Primates; family Lorisidae; genus Perodicticus; species Perodicticus potto. Next base: position 3,115 of record CAUYRH010096748.1, read on the forward strand.
GTTGCCCATAATTTCAAGAAATCTCCATTTTCTCCTTATTTTGAAAAAAGTGGACATCTAACCTTCTAGATCAGTGGTTCTCAACCTGTGGGTCGCGACCCACAGGAACTGTATTAAAGGGCCGGGGCATTAGGAAGGTTGAGAACTACTGTTCTAGATTATTTTGTAATGTTGCTTCCACTCTGAATAGTTATTCATAGATTTTCTGTGGTAGTGCTGAGATAACTTTTCCTAATTCTAAGCCGCCTGGAAGTTTTTCTGGATCTGAAAAGTAAACTATCTTAAAATCTTTAGGTATCTTCTTTTTTCTTTCTACACATCCACTGGCTCCTTAGCCTTGTTTGCGCATGGACTTTGTATTAGAAAATAAATGATATCAGCTGAATCAAACATAGCATGACTGCCTTTTAATTTGTATTGTACATTAGTTCTTGTGAAAAATGTATTCTCTTAGAATAAAACATGCTTTCAAACTACCCTTGCACCCTCAAATGCATTGCTATTTATTTTGTATTATCATACGTATTAATATAAATTTGTTAGTAAAATATAGATAATCTTAAAATACTGTAAAACTAATGATTTTAATTTTGTCATCATAATTGTCTACTTTTGGATTTTTTTAAATTAAATCATAGTTGTGTACATTAATGCAATCATGGGGTACAATGTGCTGGATTTATATACAATTTGAAATATTTTCATCGAACTGATTAACATAGCCTTCATGGCATTTTCTTAGGTATTGTTCAGACATTTATATTCTGTATTTAGTAAGTTTCACCTGTACCCTTCTAAGATGTGGTCCCACAGTTACCCTCCCTCCACCCATCTTTCTCTTCCAAGAGATAGACTTCTGAATAACTATCTTTAGTCTAACAAACTAAACCAGCCAGTTTGTTTGTATGAAGTCAGCTTACTTTTCTGGGGCAGAAAGTGAGCACAAGTTGACTTTCAATATTATGTTCCAGGAGAGTGGATTTACCCAAGCCCATTGCTGAGCTGCTCCTACATGTAATTTAAACAAATGGAGGGAGGAGGGCTACACTGGAATACTTTGTGTTAGGAGCCAACTGGTCTCATCCGACCACACCCAGGATGGGTGTTGAAATGTGTCCATCTGGACATTCTTTGCGAAGAGACTAGGATTGTGTGAGGACCACTGGATTGTCGGACGCAGGTGTTCAAAAGGACATCTTGGTTCAGAGGACTGCAAATTAAAATAAGTTTATAAATGATGTCTTCAGTTTAAATTCACGTTGCAAGGTAGAGTCAGTTGTCAGCATGTTTTATAATATAAACATTTAGGTAGCAGTATGTTTAGATTTATTATCCATCCCATTGTCTGCTGAAAAGACTGCGAGAACTGATGAAGCTATTTTATTAGTGGTGCTACATACTGAGTACTCTTCTGAAGCCTCTTTTTATCACACTTTAAAAATCATTCTCAAATTTAACAACGATATTAAGAGAACTCTTTTATTCAGTCCAATTACGTGAGAGCACACTCAATTTTTTTAGGGGCTAATCTTTAGGGATGAAACAGATTATCAGCTTTTGAACCAATTTAAGTAGAATCTCCAGAAACAAAGCCAGGACAAATAATTATTGGCAGTTCACAGGAGGCATCTGTGCCCACTGCTCTGCTGGGTTCCGTTAAAGTCGGCTTGCTTGTCTTAATGGGAAACACCTGTGGTCTGCAAAGCACGACAACAAATCAAGCTAACTGCGCTTTGAGACACTCAAACTAAATTATGGAAATAAAAACCTCTTCGTCTCAGCATCACCAATGTCCCATTTTCCCTTGAAACAGATATTGAAGAGAGGCTGTTTTGCAAGTATTTATTTCCCGGAGGCATTCCAGAACTCTCAACATTGTCAATGAACAAGTCAGCCAGAAGACAAGTCCCCTGGACTCCACAGATATTATTTCAGTGGCCCATTAAATAAATTTAAAAGAACAAGTTTGTAATAAATGCAATTTCTTTTCATCTCAAGCTTGGAGAATTATTAGTATTTCAAAGAGGATAGAAGTTATTTTCTCTTCTACTTATCCTAGGTAACATGTTTTAGATAATGACTTAAAAAAAGATGAGTTTATTTATTTTTGAAATAGCTATAGAAAAGACAGAGCTGGGAGTGTGATCTGACAGAAGGGTGGGGATGCCTGCAAGATGCCTTATAATACATGCAATCAAAGAGATAAAATAATAGATTAATAGATGCTCACAGGAAATGCTAAGCATAAAAGGAAAGTTTCCAAAAAACTACAGAACCACCAGGACAGAAGAGGTGGTCTTGTCAGAGCATAAGTGATGTTATTGTTAGTTGGTAGGTAGAGTTTCTATTTTGCTTTCATCTTTTCCTGGAAACAACATACTCTTCAAATTGGACATTGTAGAATGCAACTTATCATGAATAGGAACATTCTCCACAGCCTATAAAATCTGCAGGATACTAGAAAGAAATGGTGGATGCCAGAATTTCTTTGTTTTGCTAGATAGGCATAAGAAAAAAGGAAATAGAAGGAAATGCAGAGTTGATGAATCAAATGCCCATGGAGAAAGGTGGAGAGTGTGCCTGACATGTAATACATATAATCCCACTGGAGTATCTAAAAAAAAAAAAAAAGCAATAACTTTTCTTCCTATATCTTTTCTTTTGAATCATAGGGTCATTCTGTATTACCTCTCCCTTCTTTGGATAGGGATTTTCATAGAGGTACTGGTTCTAACTCAATAATATGTAAAGCAACATTATAAATGATAATGAACATGTAATCTCAGCATCAAAAAAAACCCAGTAGGAATATTTGGGGATAGGGAAAACTGACAAACACCTGTATTTTCTAATAGCGGCAACCCAGATAATTATCACCACTTAAGTGTGTGGCCCAGTGTGGGTCAATCTTCCTGCTTTACAAGAGATATTGGAAATCCAGATTTGATGAGGAATCTCATAATTTTTAAATGTTGTCAATTTATTTTTAACTTCACATTGCATTGAAGATTAATCGTCAAGTGTCATGTTTATTTGCTCTTTAATGTGTTTGTTATAACACAAAATAAGTCAACACTGAGAAAGCCAAACAGCATGTTTGTGGTCTAGATTAATTTCTGCCAGCCATTGCGTTGTCATGCCATGCTGTGGGTTATGGAGAGTGGATCATGGAGCTAAATGGCAGGGGATTCAGAAATAAAGGCAGCCCCCTCCATGAGATAATCTCCAAAGACCTGACCAGCTATCCACCAGGGAAATTTCCAGAAGACTTGGATAGTGAAGACTTGCTTCTGAGGTAATGCAAAGAAATACAGCAATTGAAATAAGAACAAAGCTTAATTTCTCCCTTTTCCTGAATAGATGCAGCTTTTAGAAAATTACAGAAGCTTTGTTGATAAAAAGTCATTCAAATAAGGGTTCTCACCTTGGAGCAAATGAGGCAGGATGGAAAATGCACAAAACAGGCATAGTCTCTGTCCTTGATCATTAACAGGCAGGAGCAGCAACCCTTCTGTAGACTTGTGTGTGTGTGATCTTTGCTTTGAGGTACCTTGTGTGGACCTCTAGGCTCCCGGGAGCTCTTGTACACTGGTCCGGATGAAGATCCTGCACCTGTCCTACACGTTCTACTCTGCAGAGAGAAATACACAAAACGCCACAAGGCAGTGTTGCTATCAGGAAGCCTGTGTGAGGTTGTGCAGCTCATGCTGCTCTGCAAGATGCCCGTGTTTGTCTGTTGGTTCCTGTGAATGACTAAACGCCATTCCACACCACAGATTGATGTGGTTTTATCAATTATTCCCAATGACATTGCAAGAAACTGGCCTATACATATGTCCTAGGAAACACATTTTAGCATTTTCATATGGTCCCAGAAATAATTATACTAGATTAAAGATTATATACATTTAAATTGTAATAGATAATGAAAATGGCATTGAAAGGGATAGTAATATTCTAATCTGTGGAGTCCAGCAGTTGGTATTGATGCCGGAATTTCAGGCTCTTGGTCTCAGCGATTCAAAGAAGGAATCGACGGACCACAAGAGTAGTGGTAAGTCAGGATTTATTTACAAGAAAGGAAAATTAGAAGTATAAGAAAAACCAGACCTCCAGGCAAAGAGGACCCAGGAAGAGAACAAGCTCTCCTGTTCCCTCTCTGAGGTCCAGCCAAGGTCTGCTTGGAGAGGAACAAGCTCTCCTGTTCCCTCTCCGAGGTCCAGCAGAGGTCTGCTTGGAGAGGAACAAGCTCTCCTGTTCTCTCTCCGACGTCCTGCCAAGGTCTGCTTGGAGAGGAACAAGCTCTCCTGTTCTCTCTCCGACGTCCTGCCAAGGTCTGCCCCTGAGCTCTCTGGTCAGGGGTTTATATAGTCCCAGGGAGTTGTTTTGCCAGAACTTCTTAGGGCGTGGGTCTTCATCAGTTACAGCCAGCTTTCCAATGAAGACCCAGGCCCCAGAAACTGACATGACATTGACCAGTCAGATGTGCAGGAAGAGCAGACAGACAGCAAGGCTGCCATCCATGAAATGTCCCAGCATAAGAGCACAGAAAGGAGACAGCAAGGCGCCAGTGTCTTCCTCACAGGTGTCTGGCCCTTCCGCAAGCTGGTTCCTCCGTCCGCCACAGCAGCAGCTCCACCAGGGCCAAGGCAGCGGTTGCAGGGCTGCCTTGTCCTGCATCAGTATTACCCATATAAAAAATATTTGCCAATCTGATGCACTGAAAATGGTATTTCATTTCATTGGTCTCTCGTGAATTGACATGATTGTTTTCATGTAAAATTTATTGTAAAACATAATATAGTTAAAAATAATTTACATAGTCTATTTCAAAATAACTAAAAGAGTGGTATTGGAATATTCCTAACACAAAGAAATGATAAATGCTAGAAGTGACAAATGCCAAATTACTCTAATTTAATTCTTCTACATTATATGGTTGTATCAAAATATCACAGATGCACCATAAATATTTACTACTGTTACCCCTAATAATTAAAATAACTTTAAAAAATATAGTAGTCATTAGGAACCAATGCATCTTCATGGAACATTTGTGATGAAATCACTAACTTGCAAAATCAAGAAAAAGTGAGCAATATTTCCAAGCATTTAAACATTTTTGTTGCATTTATGTTGAATTTAATGATAATGATATGTAATTTGAATGATAACATATTTTAGTACGTAGGTAATTTGCTAGAAATAAGGTAAATACCCCAAATTCTAATGATTACTAGAGTCAAGTAAAATAGCAATACTGGTAATTTGGCATTTATTTTACATGGTAACAAAAAAAAAGAAAAAGAAAAATGCTCAATGTTTATTTTAAAATATTGAAAAATCTGTAATACCTTTTCAATATATTAAAAAGAGTAAAACAGAGTGGATATTAATTGATGTGTAATCTTTTGAAACAATTTTAGTAGATAAAATTGATGGAAGCTAAAGTATTCCTAAAAATAATCACTTCATAAATTTAACCAATAAATTTGAAAAAAATTACTTTATTCTGAAGGAGCACAGAGTACCTCTCTGGTGTTATCAATGATTTCTGGGTGTACTTTTGTGCAAAATTTTTCATGCTGCTGATAAACTCTTACCGAGTCTATATTAACCTGAGGACTGTGGGAAGATATTTATGAGTTAACTGCAAACAGTTTCCTCTGACTTCCTCATCTTTAAATAATCACTTTTCTATTTGATAACATTGACAAGTCTTTTTGAAAGAACTTCCTACGTTTTGGCAGGGATGGATAGTGAACTATAGCTTTAGTTTCAAAGAAACCATTTCTAGTTTGTACCAGTCTCCTTCCGTGTCAGGAAGTGTATGGGGACAATTCTGATACGGAGTTACCAGTATCATTTTCAAGATTGTCACGTTCATATTTCACTTGTTCAGAAAGTTTTTGAAATGGAGTTAAGAATTCTACTTGGCACATAAGCTTCACTTTGCTTATTGTGATTTTCTTCTTCTTGAGGATTTTGAACTAAAAATTACCATCTCTACTCAATACAAAATATTAATGCAGTCTAGAAATCTCTAAGAATGTGTCAAGACATGAGCGATTCAATTTTCAGATCTTACAAATCAAAAAGTAAAACTTTTGCCTCTACTTATATCTACAAGTATCATTTTAAAGACTTTGAATAACTGGATTCTCTCTTAGGAGGTGAGTGTGATTCTGGGCAGTGGTCCCCATTGTTTGGCAGGTGATACTTTCTTCTGTCCTGGTAAAAATTAAAAGAAAATCTCATAAGAGGACAATGAAATCTATTTCTTGATGACCCACAGCAAGGAAAGAAAACAACTACATTTAGTCTTTCTGAACTGAGATTAAATGTTTTCTCTATAGGTTAGGCTTCAAGTCATGAACCGAGGAGAAACATCTTGGTTCAAATACAGATGTAAATAATCAAGGTATGTGAGTTTAAAAATATCACTTTCAGAGTGCATGATGATATTAGCAATTGATAGAAAAAATTGAGTGAGCGACAAAAGAATAAAACTAATTCAACAACTATTTAGTTTTTATAATTTCATGGCCAGTTGTGGCATCCAAAATCCCTCTGTTTCTTTACTGATTAGATCTCATCACCTTAATTGTTGCATGTTGTCATGACTGACACCAAAATACACCAGACTGTCTACTTCCTTAACTGGATGGCCAGTTTATGAGAGGTGTTACAAATCCATTCTTGGAAATAGCCAGAAATATGGTTCTAGTTAACTCTGGTTTATACCAACAGCTGCTAACATAACTGTCAAAAAGGAAAATGGTCCTACTTTAGAGCATGTAAAATCTTCAGATTTAAATCTAATTTTGAATTTGAACATGTGACGGAAGGGCAAAAAAAGTCATTTACAACCTTCCATTGCTTTATAAGGCTGGTGAGTTGCACTCACTATAGGGCCTTTTGTTTGCTGAGTGTTTACACACAAAATCCTCATCTTTATTCTAATGGTCTCTGGCACAGTAATGGGTAGGGATATAAGGTGTTGGAGATTGAAGCAAGACAGAATAAATTGCTTTGAGTAAGAAAGGGAGAGGGGTTAAGGAGGTAGGAGGTGGAAATGAAAATGCCTGACTAGAGTCAGAAAACAGAAAAGCTAATGGCTGAGAAGGCTGAATGATGGAGAGAGGGTAAGGGAACGGGTATCAGCAAGGCCAAGAGAAGGCTTACCCACTTGGGATCTTGCATAAGAAGTGCTATGGTGTATTCAATGTACGTTCTCTCTTTCATTCTAACCAATACATCTTTGGAAAAATCAACAGTGTTCTTCTGTGGCTGGGGGTTATTTCGAGAAGAGACCAGAAAAGAAAACAAGGGACAGTTGATACATAACATTTCAAAATATCAATTAAAAATACAATTTATATTGATAATACATTTCTCCCTGATCACTACATAAATGTCAATCAACACCTTTAAATAAACCAGATGCCAAATCACAGGTGCGTCTAGAGCAACCTGTAGTAGTGATGGTCACATAGCAACGAGTAAAAAATTGATAAGCTAGACAACTTTCAAAGAAGGGGAACCCCAATAGAAAAGAGTCTTAAAATGAGGATAGGTGAAGAAATATGGACGTGAAACATTCCAGATCTGATTGTAGGAAGTGGAGGTGTACATTCAGGGGCAGGACGGAGTCCATGCTGGTTTTATGTTACCCTGTAATGCTTTAGAAGGCAGAACTGTGAGAGATAGAGGTTAGCAATAGGAAAGTTAGACTAGCATTATTAAGAAAAAACTCTAAAAACTAGCCACTCCCCACAACAGAGTTACTTGCAAGACCACTGATACGATATGAGCAAACATTGCATGTTCATTACTTAATTATTATATTGGACCCAATTGAGCTATATAACCTTCATATGTAGGAGAATTAGAATTCTATATCTTTGTTTGTCCTTTCACCAAAAAGTGAATTTGATCCATTTCTTCAAACTATGGTTTAATTGAGAGGAAATCAATAATTCATGTACCATTGAGTTTTACAGAGAAAATAGATCCTCACATTTCAACCTGTTGCATTAACATTTCATCATAGATTTTCAAGGTTGAACTCACCTCTTAACACAGTTTGCAAATATAACTTACAACTAAAAATAATTAAGCATTGACTGGTATAAGAGAAAAGAGCAAAACACTCATTTAGAAGTATAAGTGTAGAGGTTTTTTTTTCCAGCAACAGGACTCAAATTTATTGATGGAAAGATGGATAGAAAAGTTGATAAGCAACAGAGGTGGATAGAACCTCTGGTAGTAGGGGTGATCCAAGAGGGACAATTGTGCAGTTTTGAGAATCAAGTATATTACTAGAGACATGTGAAGATGAAAAGCCCGAGTGGGAAAGTAAGAGATATTGAGAGAAAAAGAATAGAAAAGCAGAGAGAAGAAAAGGGGAAAGGAAAAAGGAGAGAAAGAGGTAAAAGGAACAGAAGAGGGCAGGGTCAAGTGTGAGCACGTACGTGTGCTATTTTCATTCCAGTGCCTTTCAACAAGAGGACTGGAAGAGCAGAGGAAAAAAAAGATTTATTTTTTAAACATGTACAATTACAGAGAAAAGGCCACGACATGCCAAAGTGTTGAAAAAAAGCAGCCCCTGAACTCTGACTAGAAGGATTATGAAACTCCAAAAATACACCAGACTGTGAGAACTACCACCTACATTTGCAATGTTTTACAAGTTAAAAATGTCACAGTGCATAAAAATAGTTTTTTTCACCCCTACGGCCTGGTGGTTGGCGGTTTAACTGGGAACCAGCCTGCTGAAGTAGTTTGAATAGCCTGAATATGTATTCACAGCATGGAAATGGAAGGAAAAATGGCTTTCATCAGAGTTTTCTCGTGTCCAGGAAATATATTTAGTTTACTGTTTCCCTCAACGTCTTTTTAGCGAGGAAAAGAAGAAAAAGAGTATCTTTATTTTCAAAAATGTTCGTAATCAATCCTCTCAAATCCAAGGTGATTGTGTCAGTTTTTGTCATGATTGCATAAAGTACTTTTCGTGTTTTTTTTTTTTTTTTTTTACTCATTAAGAAAAGTAAAATCTGAAACAATGCCACCCAATTTCTTAAGAAGGAACTGATTCCCAAAGAAATGCTGTGAAATCCGGAGAGACTTCTTTTTAAAGGCTTAGAATTTCTGTGTTTGGCTCACTCGTTCACTGGTAAAAAGCTTCCAGCTTTGATCCCATATACACAAACAAAAGGGGCTCTCCTTCGATCTTGAATTCTCTATTCAGAGAGTCTCATTTTTTCCTTGTGCCTCTTCTCCCTCTCAATCCTGGGAAATTAGTAAACACTAAACGTGTCCCTAACATATGGCTAGCCGCAAGGCTTCTTTCTGTGTGAGGTTCGGATTGGAGGGATTGGAGCGTATCTGATGATTACACATTTCAAATAGAAACCCCAGGTGGTGTGATTCCCAAATGCAGCAGGTCTCCAATTGGCTCCGAATGATCTGGGCGTGGATTTGCTTGTTTGAGGATTACCCGTTTTTTTTTGTAATGGCCCAGCTTCTGTTCCTTTGACCCTTTGGTCACCTCTGCCTCCTGGAGCTCAGGCTGCAATGACGGCTCGTTCAATTGCTGAGGAGCTGCCGCAGCCCAGCAAGGCCAGGAGGGCCCTCAGGAGCAGGTGAAAATGACCCATTAGGAGAAATAGAAACATATTTTTAAATAAGCTCATATGTTCAATTCACCACTGAAGGTTTTTATTTCCTCTTGAACTTTTTTTTTAAACTTGTGGTTTTCCTTTTAACCCTGACGTTTGTTCATATAATCAAAAAATTATTGATAACGGCGAGTTGAAGGGTTCATTTTTTATTTTGCATTCTATCAGAGGGTAAAGCTAAGAAGTTCTTTGAAGTCTTTAAAACATCTGGAGTAGCATAAATGTTTCCACACAGTGTAACTGGGTAACAAGTTATCTTTCTTTATCCCTCCCCCTCTTTTTTTCCCCTCACTTCTTCTTTGAAGATACAATGTTCTCTGCCAGGAACATTCTTTACTCCATCTTTTGCTAAATTACTTGAGAAAATCTGTCAAAATGCATGCCCTGGAATTGATTGTGTTCCCTTTTTATGCTTTCATGGACTCTTGCACTTTTCATACGTAGATCTTATTGCATTTGTAATTAATTAGTAAATGTGTAATAATTCAGCGGGTTTACCTGCTCGGTGTCCATTTCCCTCACTAGGCTACACTCCAAGCAGGTTGGGGTGGTGTTGACTTTGTTTCATGTGGGCTAGTGACACAGGGGTCTCCATTTTCTAGACTGGTGCTGTGTATCTGAACACTGAAAGGCCTGCTCTTTCTAGAGGGCAGAGTGGGAAGAATTTAGGCTCTAGAATCTGCACATCTGAATTCCAGTCCCGGCTTACTTGGTCAATGACTTCACTGCTCATGCCTGCCGCCTTTTTTCATCTGAATGCCTACCCCATCTACTTCATATGTTGTTGTCAGGATAAGATAAAGTATTGAAACACTTTATAAATCATCACATGAACCTGCTCTTCCTCCTCCTAAAAACTGAATGATGAATAAATATTCCCTAAGATATTATTGGATAGCTATAGGTTATGCCATTTCATCCCCTGTAGGCAAAACCTTAAAGCCAGGTTATTTTTTAACAAGAAACCAATAACAAAAGTTACTGTTTAGTAAGTGCCTACTGTGACTAGTGAACTAAATAGCAATAATTAAATTTGAATGTTTTCCTTTATAGATTTGGAAACTGAAACTCAAAGTTGATGTGGCTGCATTTTAATCCCAGTTCTGAGTGGGAACACCATATCTTTTGAAATCTCCATCCAAAATGAAATCTTGTGTTAAAGAAACTCATTGATTTGTTGAGAATATTTTTGTTTGTTTTGAGATAGGGTCTCGCTCTGTCGGCTTGGGTACAGTGCTGTGGCATCATCATAGCTCCCACAAACCTCAAGCTCTTTGTCTCATGTGATCCTCTTGCCTCAGCCGTCTGAGTAGCTGGGACGACAGGAGCCTGCTCCCATGCCTGGCCAACGATTTGCTGAGAATTTTGGATATTTCCACACGCTGTGGAGGAAATGCAAAAATGGTGTGAGTCTTTGACGTTGGACCTGTGTTTCAAAACTGCACACATGAACAAAATTTACATATAATTTCATACGTTTTATAAACTGCCTTTAGCCAATCCGTGGATGTTTGGCTCAGTAACCCATTAAGGTATAATGAGCCCCATGACAGAAAATTCCTTTGCAGTACGCGGCTGGCTGGGGAATCCCAGTTCAGATGAAAACCAGCTCAATGTGCTGATGTACAGCAAACGAAGATTTTCCGTCAGCAGCACTGTTGATACTTTTGGGAGCCAGCAGGACCTCTGCTGACCACCCAAGGGCGGTAAGGAACTGGTCAACATATGGAGGTCCTCAGTGTAAGGAAAAAGGCCTACTGGACTGATCCTATGTGTGGTGCCTGTCCGGTCTATGAAAATTAAGTCAACTGGAGGAGGTGGTCGACTCTGGAGGTTCTGCGGTAATTCTCTGTTGAATCTGGCCTGTGTCTTGTAGGATGTTACCATAAGCATCCTTGTCCCCTTCACCCACCCTGCTAGGAGCCAGTGATTACTGTCCTCCACCCCTCAGTCGTGAGAATACAAGTGTTTCCAGAATGGCCTAATGTCCCCTGGAAGCAAAATCTTCCTCAGTTGAAAACCACTGAGTTAAAGTCCACTGGGTACTAAGACAGTATGCCTAAGCCCGAGTCCCTTACCAATGATGTTTGAGATTTCTGGTTTAGGAATGTTTGAGTTTATCGAGCATTTAAAGCTTGACTTGTCAGAGTGGGGTGTGGATCCTTGAGCTGCCAAGCTGATGAGTTTTGCTTTTCTCCCCAGTGGGAGACCAGGGAAGGAGCAGTGGAAGAGAGAGCTGGATGCCACCATGCTCCAAATACCTCCTATTTCAGTACTTAGAGATTCATGTTCGTTTCTGTTAGACTCACGTTAGAGATTCATGAGACCCATCCTCCCCAAGGGACGCTCAAGCCATATTCACACCTAATGGTGATTTTCCTAATAACGCCTTGCTAAAAATAATGTTGAAGCTTTCAAAGCATTAGGTTTCAATTCAAACCATGAAGAAAAAATTTAGGTGTCTTGTATTCTAGCAACTGGGGTCACTGGGTGTCTGAGGGTGGTGGGATCAGGAATCTCTGACAGGAGAATAATAGAGATTCATTCCACCCTGTCCCCTCCGCCTTGCCCCCAGCTTTTCATTCCTGTTAAAGGGAAAAGAGGGGGGAAACAAACAGGAGTATGTTTATAAACAACTAGACAACGAGAGTGTGTAGTTACAGGGATTAATCTTACCACTCCTCTCCACCCTTTGTGATAAAATTCTCATTTTATACTTGAAAACACTGAGGTTCAGAGATACTAAGGAACTTTGTCTGACTTCAAACCTTGATTTGTTATTTTCTCCTGGCCTCCTCCTCTTCCTCTCCCTCTCTTCCTCTCCTTCACCGCTGCTTTTCCTTCCTCCCCATTTTACTTCTTCTTTGACTAAGTGTATATGTAAAATATAAAATGTAGTAGTTAAATAAATCTCTATGAACCACTACTCAACTTAGTAACTAAGGCATCCCTAGGATAATTGTGGCTACTTCTATGATCCTTCCTTTTTTTTTTTTGTATCCTATCTCTTCCTACAGAAACCATTATCTTAAATGCAGCCCTCATCATTGCCTTGCCTTTAAAAAATTTATACACACACATGCACAGAACCCATCTGAGGGATTGGTTCCAGAACTGTGTGTGGATACAAAAGTCCATGCATCCTTTAAGTCCTTGATATAAAATGTTTGCATATTCCTATAACCCGTACGTGTCCTTTATACTCTAAATCATTTCTAGATTACTTATAAGACTTAAGACAATGTAATCATTATATTAGCGGTTGTTATACTATATTGATTGGGGAATAATGACAAGGAAAAAAATCTGTACATGTTTAGTGCAGACGCTATTTTTTCCCCTGAGTATTTATATCCACAGTTGTTTGAATCTGTGGCTGCAGAACATACAGACATGGAGGGCTGACTGCGCTGTATATGTGAATACGCAAACAACATATAATCCGAGACAGATAGAAAGCTTGGACAAAAGCCACATGGGTGGGATAAGTTGAATCACCAACTCCCGTAAGTGAAATTCACTCAGACCAAAAGAAAGCTCCCATCTCCAAACAAGTATCAGAAAACGGCATACTACATGCCCTTTGTAAGAGCGCAGAAATAAAGAAAATCCAGCATTATATTCCCAGGAGTCATCTATGTTTTGACCTATAGCTAAAGATCATTCCTTTCAAAGTTCTAAAATAGACTATCCTGGGTAGACATTGTATTTATTTAACTATTTTCCTCATCATTGGATGACTGAGTCCTTTACTCATTTTTTGGTATTATGAATAATGTTGTTATGAATATTTGTCTACATGTTCATAGATTTTAGAAATAGACATGGATGTATCTTTTAGAATACAGGCCATACTGTTGAAAGTGGCATGGCTGAGCCAGGGTAGAAGGATGCATAACTCTGTGAGAGGCTGCCAAACTGCTTTCCATAAGGATTTTTCCAATGTGTGCTCCTACCAGGAATATCTGAGCGTTGGAATGGATGTACATCATCTCTGATACTTGGTGTGTCAGACACTTCACCAGTCTCGTGGGTGTAAAGTGGCATCTCATTATGCTCTTAGTTTGGGTTTTCTGATTACTAATGAGGTTGAGCAATGACCCATACATTTATCAATGTGCTATTTGAATTCCCTTCTCTGAAATGACTGCCTATACTTTTACCCATTTTGAGTTTTATTCTTTTCCTTAATAATTTGCAGAAATTTTTACAAGCATCTCAAATTATCATCTAGTTTATGTTTGACAAATGTCTAATCCCAGGTTGTGGCTCACCTTCTGTGTTTAAATAGTGACCACAACCTTGGCTTTCTGTGTCACACGTTAACTTCTCAGGAGCTGCCATACTTCTGTTCAGATTTGCCTTGTCTAATTTTTTTCTCCTTATTTCTAAAAACCATAGGCTACTCTTTGGAGTATTCCTCTTTTAATGGCTTTTCAACTTCACTCATGCACAGATATAATCTATGGTAGGAACAGAAGATTTTTTACATCGTCAAGGAGTCGGAAATAAAGATATGCTGGAAATGCACACATTTCGGGGGAGGCCGAGGGGGGAGTTGGGAGCTGGAGTCCCTGGTTCATGTAGCCAGGCGGCAGCACCTGGGCAATTACATTCTGGAGGCAAGACCAGATGTACAAGGTAGAAATTGGTCTCTTTTTGCACAATGATACTGACAACAGGGAAGCTGTTTGCTCCCGGTTCTGTAACTTCTTCCAGAGAGACCAAGTTGACTGTATTTATCTTCCCCAAATCTGTTTGTCTCCCCCACAGTGTCAGAATTCTAATAATTCATAATTGATTAGAGATAGAAACAAAATCCCCAGGCAACCAATTTTTGTGGCGTTTACTTACTTCCAAGTGCCAAGTCTGAGGAAAAGAATCTATTTAAATGAATTTAAACCTTGGGGTATAGAAGCTTTCCTGGGGCTTGGACAATCCTAATTAAATGGAACTGGGGACTCCACTCACCTTATCCATGAGTGAGAGTGGCTTCCGCGAAGGAGAGAAGAGGGAACATTTAGAATCTCCCTGGCCCCCAGACAGAAAGCTTGACTATAGCTATGCTTACAGAAGGACCAGAAGCCACTGTGTCATCTTGGAATCTGAAAAACTGTGTCTTTTGTCTATTTCCATTTTCCTTCTAGCTATAGCTAGGAGTACTTTAATCAACTGAGTGAAATAAGGATGATTATAAATCATTTGCATGCCCTGTTCAACATTTGTCTAGTAAACTTGTAGCAGAATAATGATTCAGATATTGCTAAGAATATAGCAAATATTCTTTTCTGTCTTCTCAGTGTATATGACATTACTGTGTGGTCAGAACTCTCACTCTTGCTGGAAACTGGTGATTGTTCACAGGCTCTGTGAAGGCAGAACAAACTGGGTTCAGAAATGGGCTTTTAACAACCTCCATCTGTGTAACTTGTGGCAACTTGTTCTCCTGAGAGTCCTTTCTCAGCATTTAAAATGGGCTAGAGTTTTAATTTCCAGAGGTGCTGTGAAGATACGGAATGATAAATAAATATGTAAAATCTAGCACCAAGTAGATGCTCAAAATGGAAATTATAATTTACCTACTGATTTCCTTATTTTAAAAAAAATTTTGATTTATTTTAAAGGGTTTTTTTCTTTATCCAATAAACCTAGCAACCATTTAACCCTCCTTCCCTGATTACAGGGATGAAGCAATTTTCAAGTGAACTTTTAGGCACTCTTAAAGCTATGATGAAATTAAAACTCCTTAAAATATAATGTAACTTTTTTTCCCTTTTACTAATCTCTGTGGGAAACATTAGTAAGAGCATGTGCGGAGGAAAACGAAAGCAATTTTTTATAGATCTTTTCAGTTTACAGAATGACTGATGATTATTTAATTGCCGAATTTTAGAGAATTACTCCATATAATGTAATCAGCCATTTAACAGTCATTTATTGAGTGTGGTGAAAGAGTGTAGGCTTAAGATTCACAAGGAACTGGGTTTAAATCCTGACTCTATCTGCTGTTTGTTCAAGCCAAATATATTATTTCACCTTTTAAGTTACATTTTCCTTGTCTGCATATGAAATTCACAGTATAAAACTTGGAAAACTGTAGGCTCTGAATATTTAGTAGATGTAGCCAAAATGATAATTATGGTAGCTGGTTAAATGTGAAAGCCTAATATAATATTAGGACAAAGATAAATAAAATTCAACAGTTTTTCTAAAGTAACTAAGATATTAGTCCAGTAAAGAAACAAGTAAGGTTGGGCATTTGCTAGAATAAACCTAGGTAGCTACGTATAGGATGTTGTAAAATCACAGAAGGCGGAGGTGTGAATGAATGAATTAGCTATGATAGAATGGTAATTTGATGGGCAGAAAGCAGAAAGAATATTATCGTGGGAGGAACTGCATTTATAAAGGCAGTAAGGCAGGAAAGAGCAAGTGCAGGGAACAGCAGACTACTCAAAATGGCTTAGCAAACTCTAGAATTTTACCTCTCAAAATTCAGTGTCTGTGAAGATTATCTGAGACTGTTCTTATGTAGTTTTCTGGACGTCTCTTTAGGAAGTTATAATTTGTTATTATGTGGAATAGCTCAAAATCTATATTTCAATAAAAGAAGCACCCAAGTGGTTTTGATGTAGGTGGTCTTATTACCACCCTTTTAAATGCCAGGACCTAATAAAACACAAAGTACAGATTAGAAACATTTGAGTTAAGAACTTAAATTAGAACATTATTAGCAGTGTCCCAGGGAGGCCAAAATCAGATCGCGCAAGAGAAAATGTAAAATATTATGGACGTAGATGATAATAAAATGTGTTGCTGCATTGGAAACAGAGAGTGAGAAAGAATTCAGACTTGATAAATTCTTTTTTCCTATCAAAAAAGTGAGACACTGGTCCCATTCATCCATCATCTGTCCAACCACTTACTGTCTTTCAAATTAATGTTTACCTCAATTGGTCCAGCAAGGGAAAACATCTGAAATTTCAATAAGCATATATATTAAGAAAGGATCAAAATGAACTTTATATTAATATACTATTCCTTTCTTTACAAAGGAACCATAATTATCATTTGAATGATTGGTTATCTGCTAAAGCACACTAACATATTGAGGAAAGCTAGAACTTTCCCATCGGTTAGTTCGTCCTTCTCTCCTATTTATCTGCTTGTTTTTAAGGGAAAACTCCTCACTTAACGTTTTTTCCTTCTGCACCAGGCATCTTTTCTTTTTAAATAAGGCTTACACTACACTGATGCCTCCTCCCGGAGGGGTGCCTTCACTAACATTTCACTTTTGTGGGTCACCAGTTCATACCTAGGTTCAATACATTTCTGTAATTCTTTCCTACAGATTATCTAGCTAAATCTTATCCCTACACACCAGGTGGTAAGGACTGACTGGAGAGCTGCTACCAGGAGGAGGAAGAGCTGAGAATTCCCCTGGACCTCTGACTAACGTTCTGCTGCAGTGTGCACTAGGCATTCCAATGTGCATTAAACCTTTTTTTTTTGTAGAGACAGAGTCTCACTTTATCGTCCTCAGTAGAGTGCTGTGGCGTCACAGCTCACAGCAACCTCCAACTCCTGGGCTTAAGCAAATTCCCTTGCCTCAGCCTCCCAAGTAGCTGGGACTATAGGTGCCTGCCACAGTTCCCGGCTATTTGTTTGTTGCAGTTTGGCCAGGGCCGAGTTTGAACCCACCACCCTTGGTATATGGGGCCGGCACCCTGCCAGCTGAGCCACAGGCACTGCCTTGTCATTAAACCTTTTAAAAATACTCCAGCCTTCCTAGTTAGAGAAAAACAAATTGAGATATTTGCATACCATTTTATAAGAACTAAACAAAACTGCTTAGGTTAGCCAAAGTGAGCAGTATTTGTACATTTTCAGTGTTGTTAAAGATGCTTAATTAAAGCTAGTGGGAACTGTTACAGTCGTTTTGGAAAGTAATCTGTTAGCATCCATTAAAATTTACATACAGACATACCTATGAAACAGCATTCCTAGTTTTAGGAATGATTACTAAAGATATAGAACCACCAACATAGAAATTTGCATGTGCAAATATATCTAATGCATGATTGTATTATTAACCTCCAAACTGGAAGAATAGAGAGTATCTATTCATTGGCAAATGGTTAAAAATTAAGGCACATTTCCAAGAAGAAATATTAGGTACCTATTAAAAGCATGAGTTGGATCTATATGTATTGACCTGAAGGGGTGTCCATAATTCATTATTAAGTGAAAAGAACAAGATTCAGGCTTTTCCAGATAGGATCTTGGGATTTTATGATAAATAAGGTTTGGAAAGATGCCTACCAAAGTCTCATACTTTTGGTTACCTCGGAATGTTAAGATTGAGAATGTACATGTGTACTGTTTGTATTTTTTTCAACTACACATTGATGAATTGAATATTTAAAAATATAACCCCGTGTTACAAAGAAGAGCGTGGAGGAGGAGTTTTAGAAAGGAGGGCGACACCCACTGAGAGAGGGGTTCAATACACCCCATCAATGTGAACCCACATATGCAAAGCGAAGGCTCCCTCATTTATCAAAAGCCTCCGATTTTTTATTCTTTTTTTTTTATTTGGCATGGGCAATATTTAGTGAAGCCAACTGGAATTCTATCATTGATCGATTTCTTATAATTATTTTTCTTTAAAATTAAAGCTTTTCTTACCGAAACCTGATTATTGCCAAGGGATTTGAAATTTCGAGCAGAAATTCTGGGAAGCCAGAACCTCTGGGTAACGTATGAGTCATAGGGAAGGAATCTATCACTATCTGGACAAAGCTTTTCTCTGAAAACATAAGCAGGGCAATAGGTCATCCGTGGTCGATTACTTTATTTGTAATGACATAAGTAAATATTAACAGGACTGCCCTCTTCAGAATAATTGATGACTAGGTAAAAAGAAATAATTGTACATTTCTTATTCAGAGTTTCCAGGGCTCAGTACCCTTCTCTTTTATTCTTCTTTCACCACCCCTTCCCCAGAGACAGGATTTTAGAGATTTTCTGGGAAATCAAGAAAGTGAGTGCTTTCTAATGTGAAGTTGTGTTTTCATACCGAGGGAAGGTGCAGATACTGTGTGCTGAGCCATTCTCATTTTGATAATTTAATTTTATAATTGACTTAACACCTAGATCAGAAATCTTGCTTACAAAAATACTTGTGATAAAGATATATTAACACTAATTTTGTTCAATCATCATGTTCCACCTTTTTGCTCACTTACAGATTTCATTCAATACACATTTATTGATCACCATACTTAAGGGATGTACTGGAAATAGAATAAAGAGCAAAACAGAACACGTTTCTGCCTCATGGGACTTGCTTTCTTTTTTGAATTGTTGGGGATTCATTGAGGGTAGAAAGAACCAGGTTACATTGATTGCATTTGTTGGATAAGGACCCCCTTCTAAGTGTGTCCCACCCCTAGACCTTGCTTTCTTTCACAGCGTTTATCAGACTGGTCTTTCCATGTGACATTTCTATTTAGAGCCAAGAAAATGATTAGAATTTTCAACACCTATTCATTAGCTATATTATTTTTATATAACTAATATTTTAGATTTCACACTATATTTTGTATTCTGAAATTTCTTACATTTAATTATACCTCATAAAATAATTATTTTATTTTTTCTTTTATTTTCTTTCCTTTTTTGAGACAGAGTCTCATTGCTACCCTGGCATCATCATAGTTCACAGCAACCTCAAATTCTTGGGCTCAAGTGACCCTCTTGCCTCAGCATGCCAAGTAATTGGGACTACAGGTACCTTCCACAATGCCCAGCTAGTTTTTTTTTTTAATTTTAGTAGAGATATGGTCTCATTATTTTTTTTTTGCAATTTTTTTGGCCGGGGCTGGGTTTGAACCCACCGCCTCTGGCATATGGGGCTGGCGTCCTACTCCTTGAGCCACAGGCGCCACCCCAGATTCTCATTCTTGTTCAGGCTGGTCTTAAACTTCTCAACTCAGGAGATCTAACCACCTAAGCCTTCCCAGAGTGCTGGGATTACAGGGGCGAGCCAGGGAGCCCAGCCTCCTTATTTACTTAAAAAAATAAAACAAACAAACAAAAAAACTATCTTATGGTGGTTTTAAGTATCATTCATTCATTTATTCACTCAGTCAAGAAAGGAATGCTCACTATGTTAGGTACCATGCTGATCACTGGGGTGGGAATTCTAGCAGAAGTTACAGCTTACTTACTGGAGGAGACCAGAAAAGGCCACAGGCCATCACATGCTGTGACAGACGTGGCCCCAGCTTTCCTGCTGTTACACAGGGCCCTGCTCTCAGAAGGGCTCATGCTTGGCTCAATGTTGTGCTATAAAATTTAAAAGTTTTGTCTTTGAACTTATACTTTGTATGTGAAATGCATGGGACAATTGGCGTGGGCGAGTGGCGGCGATGCACACAACGTGCAGGCCTGCTGTCTTTTTTTGCCCCCCTGTGGTCATACAGCATTTGCAATGCTCTGTGAGTGCAGAGTCCCAGGAGGTCTGTTACTCCTGAGAATTCTGCGAGACTCAGTGTGTACAGGATGACTGTCGATGTCTATGCTTGATGAAGTGGACGCTCTGAGAAGCTTATTTTCTCTTCAAACCAGAATTTCGAACACGGAAAGAGGGAAATTATGTTTTAAGAAACATGAGTGGCCAAGGAGCCCTATCAGACTTTTTAAAAAATATTACTTCCCTGTGTTACCCAACCACTGTATATGAAAACACAGACATGATTAGAAAAATAGGGTTACCTCTAATTACTTTTCCCGTCACATCTTCCTTACTCTTGAGTAACATGAAGATAGAAATAGAATTAGATTTTGTGTGTATCACAAAGTATTATAACAATTATAGTGAGATACTTTTGTGCAGGTTTTCCACCATCCTAGTAAAAACAAAATACACATTATCTCTGAAATGTGAAAGGTGCAATTTCAGTGACTCACTATATAAGTTAAATGCCACTATCTTTTCACTTAAATTGGTATTCTAAAACAAAGAAAAATGGTGAATTTTATGCTAATTTAAATATTTATGTATTTTTAAAAGTTTTAGTAACATTAAATAGCAAATGAAACATACCATGCACAGTCAAGAGAGAGTCTATGGAAGAAAAGGAAGAGCGTTACGTTTTAGTATCTATGGTGGCAAGTTTGTTCTGATTTTGCTGAGTGAGGCTTTCCATGTTTTATTTGGATCCCACAATGTATGGAACTGGAACTAGATAGAGGAAGTACAGTGTTCACATTTTCCTGATCACATTCAATTAGAAGGGACATTGTTGGTATCCAAGTCTAGATCTGGCTTATTTTGATGTTTTTAACCACTATAATATGTTGGATAGCAGACTGGACTCATATCACAGCTCTGAATTTGCTTGTCCTGAAATCATATAAAATGCTAGGAATTTGAGTTGCCATTGTAAAAGATTATGGCATGACCCTTTGGCTGAGATAAACTCTCAGTTTCCTTCCAAGTTACAACATATTTCAAGAATCACATGAAGAATGAGAAATTATGCACCATGTGTGTGACAACCATACTGCTAATAAAGCAGTGTCTTTGTCATAATACAAGTTTCCTTACCTAAATATGCCATTGGAATATGCCTTTTTGGTGTGCAGTGGCATCTGTAGAACTATTATTCATTGTCTACTATGCATTTTAATGATGAAATATTTATTTGGAGAACAGTTTATTGAATAAAATTATCAATAAAAGTCCTTCTCTTTATAAAATAATTGAAATATAAGTATATATGTCATATTTAAATTGTGTTTTCTTTCCAGACATCTTTATTATTTCTCTTCATTTATAGTTTTGATTCTTACTATATACCATAAAAAATATACCTCTATCTCTACTTTTATGCCAGTACTATGCTGTTTTTATTACTATAGACTTGTAGTATGATCTGAAGTCTGATAATGGGGAAAATAATTGAGAATCTAGAGGTGAAACCAGGCTCTTATTGCCATCTGATCTTGGATAAACAAAACAAAAGGTTAACCTGGGAAAAAGAATCCCTATTTAATAAATGCACAGCTAAGTACACAACCAACAAAGTAAATAGACAACTTTCAGATTGGCAGAAGATATTTGCATTTATAAATCTGACAAAGGGAAAATAATAAGAATCTATAGAGAACTCAAGCAAATTAACAAGAAAAGAGCAACCTCATTAATCACTGGGCAAGGGACATTAACAGAATCTCTTCCCACAAAGACAGATCAATGGACAACATTGATCATTAGGAAAATTAATACAGCCTTTTGGAAAGAAGTATGGAGAATCCTCAAAGAGCTAAAAGTGGACCTTCCATTTGACCCCATAATCCCTTTACTAGGTATCTACCCAGAAGGAAAAAATCATTTTATCATAAGGACATTTGCACTTGAATGTTTACAGCAGCTCAATTCACAATTGCAAAGATGTGGAAACAATCCAAGGGTCATCAACACACAAGTGGATTAATGAACGGTGGTATATGTATATAATGGAGTACTATTCAGCCATAAAAAGATGGAGACTTTGCATCTTTTGTTTTACCTGGATGGATTTGGAGAACATTCTTCTAAGTATCTCAGGAATGGAACAGTAAGCATCCCATGTAGTCAATACTTTGCTGAAAGTAGTAAATAAAAGGTATAGACCCACACAAGAAAAACACAATTAAATTAAAAAAGAGCACCCTGGGAGGCAGAGGTAGGTGGATTTCTTGAGCTCAGGAATTCAAGGCAAGCCTGAGCAAGAGTGAGACCCTGTTTCTACTAAAGATAGAAAAACTGAGGCAAGAGGATCTCTTTTGTCCATGAGTTTGAGCTATGATGATAGCATGGCACTCTATTTAGGGTGACAGAGTGAGACTCTGTCTCAAAAAAAAAAAAAAATTAAGGGAGGAGGGGCAGATGGGTAAGTTCCGATCTAATGGGTGCAATACAGAGGCATATGACAACTACCTGGGTAAAGGACTCAACTGCAAGTTGAACTTTACCTTATGAATGCAAACAATGTAACCTAATCAATGCTATATACCCTCATATTAACAAATACCTTTAGAGTAATATCTAAGAAGTCTAAAATATAATTAGTCATGGTTAACTGTGAAAATAATAATACATTTTCCCCACATTTTTCTCTTGATGGCTTGCTGCATGCTGTGCTATTAGACTATGGGATAAATAACAAATGCGATTGGATTTGAGGAAAGCACTTTTATGACATTTACATGCTTTAAAAATCTCACAGACACAAACATTAGGTAGCTGCATTTCTCTGTTGTTTTCCAGCCTCTTTTGTGCAGAAAGTTATATGCTTTAAAAGTCAAATAGATATAGTAACAGACAAGAATATCATTCATCTCAGTGTCAATGCAATTTTGATTTGTAGTATGCAATAGGAGAAACTATAAGTCACAGACATATTCAGTCAAATCAAACCAAATTATAAGGTACACTTTAATTTTAATAGGGATGTTGAATTCATTTTCTTTCTGAAGCTCATGCTCCAGCTGCAGCCAGAAATTTGAGTACTGGC
Organism: Perodicticus potto; assembly: GCA_963574655.1. Lineage (NCBI taxonomy): Eukaryota > Metazoa > Chordata > Mammalia > Primates > Lorisidae > Perodicticus > Perodicticus potto. The sequence continues at coordinate 26,360 of CAUYRH010096748.1, forward strand.
CCTAGTCCAGGAACAAAAAAGCAAAGCATGACAAACAAACAAAGAAACAACAAAGAAAAGTTCTTGAAGTGGAGTCTACATGGCACAGACTTGCTGTTCATGATTATACAGCACAGTAATGTGTGTCCCTATGTGTGATTACTAAGTTTTATTTTTCTCAAACGATGAGTTGCAAGAAACATCTATATGCAAAGCAGTTAACTCTTTGTTAACAGCGGCGGACGATGGAGGCTGCAAGTGGAAAGCAAGCATTTTGGCCTGAGGCCTAACACTATTGGTAAACCACAATTTCTTACACTGCCACTATAATTTAAATTAAGTAGAAGCCAGGCTTATAAACTCACATTATGAGCCAAACTTTATGGTCCTTTTTTATCTCTTGGGTTCTGATCACATTGGAACTTTCTCTGTCTGAAGCAATTTAATACAAACATTCCTTTGGCAGACTATCAAATGTGATTTTCAGTCAACTTTTTATAGGTATGTTGGGTGCATAATTTGTGCCCAGTTGGAAAAGGTGGGGGGCAGAGGAAGAAACAATGGTCATGTAAGCATTGAAAGATATGTGGTAGGATTCTATAAAATCGGTTTATACATGAAAAAAATATGGAGAGTTCTCTCTAGCCCGATTTTTGCTTTTCTCTGCAGAAGGCAGATGAGCAGTTTGGACTGGACAGCTTCATCTGTGAAAGAGCAAAAGCTCAACAATTATAAATCCCTTGCTTGAAAAGTCATCTTCTATCCTTTCTACTCTCCAGCCCCCAAACCATGAATTTTTGTAAGGTGAAGATCTGATTTCTTTTTTGACCCGTGAATCAAACTCTCAGCAATAACACATAAACATTTAAGTTGAATAAAGAACAAGAAAATAGCAAAGTTTTCACCTCATAATTTTATTATAATAGATAAGATGAAAATAACGCTAGATATTTTAAGAGAATTGAACTCTGAAACAATATTGGAAAAATAAAGTATTGGGGGAAAAGTCATTTAAATATGGTAGAGACAGGTACAAACAAGCATTGAGCAGGGAAAATCTGACTAGAAAGAAAAGTGTAGGTTTCATATTAACTGTGTAAGCATCCAGAAATATGCCTTAGTGATGAAACGGTGAGAACTCTAAGTCACTTAATATGAGTATGTCATTATGAAAGTTTTGAGACAGACTATGTTATGGTCCATTACTTCACTCTCAAGAAACACAGATGACGGCGTCCGTTCTCATTCACCTGTGCGGGTTGCAACTTGCTGGGCTTATCAGTGTTCCTGGGAGGGCTTCATTGGTTTCCATCTGCTTAGGTTTTACATTTCTTGATTTTCGAGTATCTGAAAACTTTTGCCACAACCCATGTAATGACTTTTTGGTTTTGGAGTGGTCATATGATAAAGTCACCATCAGTTACCACTTTTTAAATGGCTTGCTTCAAATAATTTCTAACTCTACAGAAAGAACGAAATTTCCAGCTAATTCAATTTTCTCTTGCCATTTCTTTCCCCACTTCTCTCAAGATCAGAATGTAAGGGGGCAGATTGTTTTTGCACACATGATAAAGATAACAAATTGTTCTGAATCTAAAATTAGGGAGAGACAACAATTATGGTGATGGGAAGCCCATTTGAATCCCAGTGCTTGGGATGTTTTTTTTAAGTGAGGGGTGAATTGCCAGAGCAAAAAGACGTTAAAAAATGAGAGATTTATTTCATCATAACACAAAACAAAAGCCCAAAAATGGTAACTAGGACAGGTAATGGGCATTTTAATTAACTTGACTGTGGTAATCACTTCTTATATACAAGGTGGACATAAAGTTTGTGTGAAATTTCAAATAGTTTAACATAGTGAATTCCACATGAACTTTATGGACACCATATACCTCTCAAATAATTACATAGTACACCTTAAATTTATACAGATTTGCCAATAATACCTCATTAAAGTTAGGGAAAAATGAAACAGTTAATACTAAAGCAAAGGAAATCAAGTTGGTGACATTAGATATATTCATATGATGAGGCAGTGTGTGTGCATAGTTTTGAGTTACACACAAATTAAGAAATACAGACTCTTCACAGGTGGAAGCAAATGATGTCTCCCCCCCAGCAACACTGATAAGCTGAGCAAGTTGACATTGGCGTGGGTGAATCAGAAAGGACACTGCTGTCAACAGTGTTTCTTAGAAGTGAAATAATGGACCATAACACAGTCTGTCTCAAAACTTTTGTAGTGACCTACCTATATACTATATACACAGAAATATGCAGTATTCATATAGATGATGGAATATCACTTAGCCTTTTAAAAGGACGTCCTGCCATTTTTCCCAACCTGGAAGATGTTGTGTTAAGTGAATAAGCCAGATGCGGAAGGACAAACACAGCGTGGTCTCACTTACATGGAAATCCTAAAGTTGAACCCATGGAAGCCCCAAGTAGAATGATGGTTGCCAGGGGAGAGAAATGGGGCAATATTGGTCAAAGAGCATAAACTCCAGTTACAAGATGAACGTGTCCAGGAGACTGGATGTACGGCATGAGGACTATAATTAGTAGTAATATGTACTGGAAATCCATTCAGAGAGTAGATCTTATGCATTCTCACCACACACTCAAATGGTAAACATGTGAGGTGGTGGATATGTCAATTAGTGTTATTGTGATGATCATTTCACAACATATACGTATATCAAAATATCGTACTGTATACCATGAATACATATACATATTTTCAACTATACTTCAGTAAAGTTGAATAAAATGAGAGATTTAATATTGAAACAAAGAAAACCAACTAAGTTGGTAAAAACTCTAGTTGGTAACAAATGAACAATGTGTCCATTGCCCAGGCAAGAGAAAGCAACCTGATGAAAGTAAAGATAATTTGTATTTTGTTCTAAATTTGGCTTGCTGAATACATTCACTATCTCTCTGTTCCATTTGTCTTGCCCTGTAACAGACTCATTGTCACTAAAGGCACTTCTACACTTTGAGTGCTACAGCTTGTGTTCATAACCCCATTCAGTAATACTGGACCAAATCCCAAGGGGATAGATGGAGAGTTGCTGACAGAATGACTTTTAGTAACCTGGTCCAGCTATGGAACTTCTAGACTGTGCAGTCATGGCCATTGTCAAACATGCCACCATTCCACCGTTCGTTGACCATTTGTAACTTTTGGCTGTACCTAAATTTAAAAACAAACAAAAAATATATATGCCTGTGTATGTTTACCTCTTAAGTAAAGAAAAAATAAAACTCATCCTTTTTGTTCTTTCTAGTTTCTAAAAGAAGAAAATTGGTGGGAAAACATAGTATGAGTAACTAAAATGAAAACCTCTGTGTCTTGAGGTTTAACAAACATTTGCCCACAAGCATTTAAGATATTCTCTAGTATTTTGAAATTAAAAATCCAAGTGAGTGCACTCCAACTTTGCTAGCCTATGGCTTTCACGGCCTCTTTCCTTAGCTCACCCACATCCACCTTTTTAGTCAGATATCTCATTCCAACCCTGTCTGTGAAAATCTATAAGTGGTAGCTATATATTGAAAATGAACATTGATTTTCTAACTATATCTCTGATGTCCTCTGATTTCCTTTTTAAGAAGAAACACTGTTTTCCTAGTTTCTTTTACAGAGAGATTATCCAAATGCTACTAATTCCAAGGTAATCAGCCTTTGCTTTTTCCAGAAAAACAACTGTGATGTAAAACTATAATTTCACTCATAATAGTCTTCCTGAAGCTACTTTTCTATAGTGCTCCCAACTGAAGCTTAATGTGATTCATGATGGAAAAACATGAATTGTCACAAGTCCATAAGATCATTAGATTGAAAAATATCCATGGCACTAAGAGTTGATTTATAAGAAAATGTCTACCCTTCCCATCTTCCTGTTACACCAGAAAGAAATATCTTAGTGCTAGAACCCAATTTGGAAACAGAAAGGAAAAGCATAACAGAAATGAAAAATAAAAATCAATAGACTTTTCCCCTCCAGTATATATTTCTCCAAATAGTATCACTTGAGGAACTGTGTACAGGCACTTGTAATAGTGTTTTCCAGAGGGAAACTTTATTTTATCAATTGTTTTTGCACTGGAGTGAGAGATATAATCAAAATATTATCTATTGTAGTAGGCAGAGGATATAAATTGCCTGAAAAAATGTCCATCATAAGAAGGGTAGATCTGTCAGAGAGATTTAGAAACATGAGGGCATGTAGCGAAGATCCCAACTCTCACCTTTCTTACCCCTGGTGACTAATTGGCCAGTACCCAAAGCCATCATTTTCAAGTGGCCAATAGGATGATCATTTACTTGGTAAGGGAATGTTTTTATCTTATTAGTTGGACCATCTCTTTCCAGATTGTCTCTTTTCTTTCATCTGGTACCTAAAAGGTAGGAGAAAGGCAGAATAAAAAGAGGATTTCGGGAGATATTCTGAGAAAAATGACTTTTGTAAGAGACAGAGTACGTTCTGGTCGCTTCCTAGATATATTTCCTTTGTACTAAAGTAGCATTTATTTGTTCAGTGGATTGTTTCTTCTTTTTAATTTTTAAAATAAAGATGAAAATAATATTTAATGTCTTATTATGGCAACAAAATACAAATGCTAGAAAATCTAGAATGAAGAGAAGTGTAGAGATAAAAATTAATGGCAGTTAATGTTTTGCTGTTTATAATAGAAATAAATTTAGATTCAGTTCATTTTGTGTGAGGCATTGTACTAAACACCTTAAAAGCTGTCTGTTTTATAGGAATGTTGTTAGACTCTTTTAATTCAAGGAGATAAAGCTGTTAACATTTTGGAATAAATCTTCACTTTTTTTTTCACAACACACATCAATTTGTATACATATGTAAAACAAACTCAAGTGTTATTTTAACACAGTATTATACTTTTCATGAGGTTTGGTAACTTTTCAAAACTTCAATATCTTATAAACATTTTTTCATATTATTAAGTATTTTTATGGCATAACTGTATTTGAATGGCCTTCTTTTGAATGCCATAATTTATTGAATCCCTACTGTTTGAGACTTAATCTTTTGCTGTGATAAATAAGATATCATTATATTTCAATTCATAAATATTCATATACATTTCAAAATTAAATTCTCCACTTTTTTATGCTAAAGAACACATAAATTGCAGAGTATTGTTACTTGTTCTTTGAAACATTGAAAAGTAATGTTTGGCTAGTATGTTTGACTCTGGTTCTTTCCATTAGAAATTCCTTTTTTTGATGAACTTATTGTTTTTTGCATCTTTTGAACAATATATATAATGATATAAAATCATTATATTTTTGACTTTTAAAATTTAAAAAATTTTTATTTTTCTAGGGAAACATTTTATCTAAACTTTTAAATTTATTAGTTCCAATTATTCAGTGAAATCCTGCCTTTTTAAAAACCTCTGTTTGGTCCCTTATTTACACTCTTGTAAGCTTTAGTGATGGTTTTTGTTATTAAATTTGGCAAAGTGATTTTGTTATATGGAGGTTTTGCAAAAAAAAAAAACCCTCCAATTCTTTAATTCCTTTAACAGTTTAATTGTTTTTCTGATTCCTACAGGCTTCAGACAAATACAAAGAGTTTGACTAACACAGTGAGGTCTGTTAACTGTAGTAATAGAGGGCAACTGTTCGTAGTTGTTGTGACCGATGATACATTAGCATCAGAATTATCAACAAGGTCTTCCACTGAGAAAGAATATGTGCCCGGAGGTCTCAACTCATTCATCTTCAAAGGAATAAAATCAACTTTCATCATATAATTAAAATGCTTGGGAAGGGAAAACATTTGGTGGTATTCTATTTGTATACTTTTTACTGAGAATTTTAGTAACCATTTCTAGATATTTACAATGCAACGCGATGAGAGTTACTATTGGGCTAAATAACAAGATGCTATATAAGCTCAAAGAGAATCCACTTTTAGAGAAATCACAGAGGAGTTTAGAATAGTGAAATTAAAATGAGGTGACAGCCACTCACAGGGTGCAAGTGTGAGAGTGATACTCACGAAGGGGTTAAAATGGCAGCAACAACAAAATCTGGGTGTGTATGGAGTGCTGGGGTATGTAGTAGAATGTACTCTTGGAACTACATGCAAAGGGTACATTTCCAGCAGTTAGAACTCATCACATGGGTAAAGGCAAGACAGAGAGACTTAATCATTAATAATAGCTTCAAATTCTTGTCTGGAATGATGAGTCTAAGATCAGGAACTTTGTCTAACTTGTTCATAGTCACGTCCCATTAGAACAAGAGTTTTTGGCACTTAATAGGCCTATAATATATAAATGTTGACTAAGTGAGTGAAATTCCACTTCAATGAAGGACCGTCATCTAAAGGCAAAATTTCACAGCGTATTAAAGAGGGCAGTTTGCAACCTTTGATGATAGGATTTTCAGTGTTCACTGAGAAGATACACCATGTCTTGATTTTAGAATACTTCTCATAAATTTAATTATATTCACAATCCATATCATATTGTAATAAAGTATTCTCTTTTCAAGTGAATTAATAAAAGGATTTGAAGAATTCATTATACTACACATTACTGTGACCTTATAAAGAGCTTTTAAAGCATTGACTAATACTTCAATCTTTATGTGAATTAGTAAGTTATATACAATACTCTCACCACACATATAAATAAGAATATTTTCATGAAAATCTTGGGAGACAATGTTAACAACAATAAGTGCAATTTTATGTATGATGCTCTGATTTTACTTTGTGTGCTGTGGAATCCCAAATAACAAGAAAAACAATGTGTCCATTTTTATCTTACCTTGCATATCCTTTCCCATGGTTGTATGAGAAAGATTTTTTAAAAATGGTAAATTAAATCTATAGCAGAGATTAATTTGGTAATTAAACCTTTAGCAGACACACATATATACATGTGTAATTAGTTCTCTGATGGTGCAGTCAAGTAATAGGCTACTTCAAATCAGGTTTATGATGGGACTGAAAAAAAGGGCCTGAAACTGTTTCTTTTAATTAGATGGTATGGAGAGTTATTTTATTTGAAATTTAACAAGGAGTTATGGTGGTTATTTCAAAATTTATCCTTATCCCGTTACCCAGATCATTAGTCTTCGCTCTTCTTCACAAAACCACACACATTTATAGCTCATAAATTATATATGCTTTCAGATTTATTGTCAAATGCTTTTTTAATCCTAAAGAGAACAGTAAGGTGAAATGTGTTTTAAATAAAATAGATGCTTGTCTTTACACTAACTTTCAGGTTACTAATTCAGGAGACTTAAAAAAAACAAATACGTAGTTGTGGTTTATATCAGCAAACCAATCTGCTTCCTGCGGGAATACGCAAGTATTTGGACTCTAGCTCCATGCATTAAATAATGTTTGGAAAAGGCCCTCTGGTTATTTGCAAACCAGGTTAGATTTAAACTTAATATTGTGAGCCCAAGAAAAGGGGATCACCATAAACTCGTCTCATCTGTCAAATAGATAATACACAGCAGGATTCTGGGCATGTAGAAGTGAGGATTTGGGAACTGGCTGCCAAAGGTGATAAGAACTAAAGCAGGTTTGGGAAAATTATAATATGGCTTAATTTAACATTTAAAGTCATTGGTGGAGAGCAAACGTCACTGATAGGCTATAAACATCGAGAAAGGAGGTTCTGAATACTTTATGTGGCTTGCTGTAGGTCATTTCTGAGAGAAGCTTGTACCACTTTTCTTCTGTGCAGTACTATGAATTTGCAAATAGCGATTATCAACACCAATGGGATTTTTGCGGCACCAGCCACATACACGAAAGTTGGCAGGTTTGAACCCAGTCCGGGCCAGCTAAAACAACAATGACAACCGCAACAAAAAGTAATCGGCCATTGTGGCGGGCACCTGTAGTCCCAGCTACTTGGGAGGCTGAGACAAGAGAATCACTTAAGCCCAAGAGTTGGAGGCCGTTGTGAGCTGTCATGCCACGGCAGTCTACCCAGAGAGACATAAGACTCTGTCTCAAAAAAAAAACAAACAAACAAACAAAAAAAATTTAAGATAATTAAATAGCATAATAAGCACATCTGTAGTAGTGACTTAAGTCATTGTCCGATGAAAATATACAATATATAGTAACTAGAAGTAATTTTAAACCTGAGTTAAGAAATTTTATTCAATGCTAATTAAATATATAATCAGATGCAAATGTAAGATGTAATAAGTCATGATACTCTTTTCTACAAATATATGCTGCGTTTACATGAACCTGCAGATGTAGTATTGAAATGTGTTTTCTGAACTGTGTGAATCTTAGAGCTAGGAATTGCCATAAGGTAGAGGCTAATCTAGTATCCTGGCTGTTTTAAAGGATGGGTAGTTGCTAATTATCTTTTTATGTTTCTCCTGGGATGAAGACTGAAGAAATCAAGCCATTTATGCTTTGTCAATCTTATAGCCACAAAGATCTTATTATATTTAAATCACAATTATCTTAGAGTTTTTATCCAGTTTAAAAAGCAAATACATATCACTTTCAATAATGAGTATCTCTACACAAGTGTTTCAAAGGCAAGGAAAACAGATAACATTTGAAAGACAGAAATAAAGGAAAAAAAAAACTTCACTTTGGAATTTTAGGGCCATTTGTATCTCTTGATTTATATACATTAGATTTAGATATATGAAGTTCTAATAAATTAATGATCTCGTACTAGAAAAAGTATCCTACATATTTCATTGCTAATATCACTATGGTCATCTTTGAAGTACTCCCATTAGGAAGCTATGTACTAACATGGGTGAGAGTCCACCTTTGAAAGCAATTTTGGAACTTTTTTTCTGGAATGACTATCAAAGCTGTCATCGTATTATCCTTGACGTCCTGAATGTCATCAGACCATCTTCCTTTCAGTATTTCCTTTATCTTCAGGTAAAGAGAAAAGTCATTGGAGGCCAAATCAGGTGAGTAGGGAGGGTGTTCCAATTTAGTTATTTGTTTACTGGCCAAGAGTTCTCACAGACAGTGCCCTGTGAAGTGGTGCATTGTTGTGATGCAAGAGCCGTGAGTAGTTGGACAAGATTTTCAGTTAAGCTTTTCCTAATGTTTCTCTGTTGATGTGTACTTTGTCTGGTGTGCTTCTCACAGTCAGCTGATGATTTTGATACACATTTCAGTGCATTTCTGCAATTTTTTGTCAGTTCTATTTGTTACTGGCTGCCCTGACCTTCTCATCAGTGACTCTTTCTCTCTCCTTAAAAAGCGTTAATCCATTTGTAGGCTGCCATTTTTTTCATGGCATTATCTCCATAAATTCGAACTAATGTGTCCCTGATTTCACCTCCACTCTTGCCAATTTTAACAAGAAATTTGTTAATGTTCATTGTTCTCATTCAAGCTCCTACATTCTCACAATGGCATACAAAAGCATGCAACATCAATAATAAATGTCACTAAGCAAGACAATGTCACACACTGACATGAATAAAACTGTGAGATATTGATAAACAAAAGTTATAGAACCTAAACCTTGCCAAGTTCTTTATATAGTGCTGCCAACTTAAGAGCACAGTGCCAAATTTGCAAAGTTAATTGTCAGATTCCTGCATTAATAAAAATTTTATGTATGGAAAAAATTAATTGAAAAAAGGGACCAGTCACAGTGGTTCACACCTATAATCCCAGCATTTGTGAGGCCAAGGAGGATGGATTGCCTGAATTCATGGGTTCAAGACCAGCCTGAGTCAGAAGAAGATCTCGTTTCTAAAAATAGCCAGGCATTGTGACGGGAACCTGTAGTCCCAGCTATTTGGGAGGCTGAGGCAAGAGAATAGCTTAAGCCTAGGAGTTTGAGGTTGCTGTGAGCTATGATGCCACAACACTCTACCAAGGGTGGAAAAATGAGACTTTATCTCAAAAAATAATAATATAGCCTAATTATAAATGATAGCTAATATTTATAAAAGCAATATAAGAGTTTTAAGCTCCTTAAATGAACTAATTCAACCTTAGAAAACTCTATGAGGAAGATACTATTATTATATTTTATACTGATGGACATATTGTGGGACAGAGATTTTGCTAGTGTCACCACATATAATAAGCAGTAGAATCAAATTTCTAAGGTAATTCCTGGAAATTAGGTAAGTCCAGATCTCCTGCTTTGTCTACCATAATGCTACCTCTAGCACATCAATCTCAAGGGCTTTGGGAAGGAATCAATTATGTTATCCCTATTAAGTTCATAGGGAAAAGACTTGTCTAATAATTGCTTAATAAATATTAACTTTGAAGACTATGATAATGATATGATGATTAGAGTATGTAATCCCTTATGTATTCTATTTTTGAGTAGCATGATTTGTAAGATTAACCTAGAGCTCTCAAGAGTAAATATTTGGCAGCACTTGGCAATAACTTTTTATTCAATTTTTTTACTTCTGTCATTGTGTAAAACTGTCTCCCATTTGTTAATGAGTCAGCAACATTTGTGGAGCACCCATACTATCTATAATATATACCCACAAAAAGTGTTTAATGCTCTGTCTTACAGAAGCTTACATTTGACTGTATAAGTCAGAATATTCTACTTGAGTAAAAGATTGAATACTATATGATTAACATAAAACTGTAAATACGTAATAATTCATATTTGTATTGCTTGCCCAGCAGCACATACATAGAACTCACATTCGCATGATGGTTTAATCTCCAAAATACTCTCATATTCATAATTCCTTTTATCTCCAACCATCTTTAGCTACTTAAATCTATATTGAGCTGCACATACATATTTTCAACAGCTTCTATATGTCTCTACTTGTAAATTCCATAGTCTGCTTATGCTAAACCTTTCCAAAAACAAGCACATTACTTTGCTTCTGAAATTCAGCAGTTTTTCTATCTTCTTAACTGAAAAATGATTCATTGAGAGTACTTTCCTATTATTTTACAATTTTTACATATTTATTTAGTTTTCTGGACGACAGGTAGGAAATTTGAGATATTTTCATATTACTATACCTAGTACAGTTTCTGGTCCATAGTAGATGCTCAGGAAATATTTATGAAATAAATGCATATTGAGGCTGAGAGAAATTGACAAGTGTGTTGAAAAAAGTGATCTGAAAGTGTGGACAGAAAAAATTAGAATAAAATACCAAATTTATTATAAAAATCTGGGATACACAATCTAACATTGAACATATTATTGATTGCTGCCCACCAGACGGCTATTCCAACCTCCTCAGGGTCTTAGAGTAATCACCTACAATGATGTTTTCAAGGAGTTAGAAAAATAAAAGTTCAGGTAATTTTTTTTTTCTTTTACTACTTTGAGATTTCTATTCTAAATGAAAAAAGAAATAATCTGTCTTCAAGTATTTACACACACTGTACTCAAAAACACTATGTTGGATTATAGATTATAAGAACCAAAGAAAGAACACTTTAGTAAATTTTGAGGAAAACAATGAGATTTAATTTGGCATTGACCCTGCAGAACTTAATGGAGAAATGTCAATGGTAATTTTGTTAAAGGCAGAGCATGAAGATTTCCCTGAAGCTCTTTTGCTGAGCTTTATTCTGGGAATGTGAGTTAAAGTGTTAAGAGTTTCTATAACTGGGTTTAATCCCTCACTAGAATTTTTTAGACTGTACCTTCAACAGGGAATCTATAAATCCCATATGTGTTGTGACAGATTTTGTCCCTCTGTGGGATGCACAAAACAGAAGTCCTGGCATAAAACTTTCCTTAGTGCTCTCTTGACGGATGGATGGAAGAGGGTAAATTTCTAGATAATGCTGTCTTTCTTAACCAAAGGTGAATCTAATGTCTTATTTCCATGTTAAAAGTTTCTGGATGTCTTGTGAGTAGGCTCACAGAATCTCTTTAAATAGCTTTCAGTTTCAGGATGATAATTTGAAACTTGGCCTTTTGGAATTGTTATATCAGTTGATGTACCCTTGACTTTCGAGATTCAAAAACAAAGAAAAAATAGCTTGAACCCTACCACATGTGTATGGGTACCTTATGCCACCCTAATATCTCTGGAGGTGCTGGTGGAGGGTGTTGCCTCATATTTTTCTGGCTTCGATAACTCTGAGTACTTACTGTAAGTGAATTCATACAGTAATTATTTGTAATTGACTAATTTCACTCACCATAATGTACTCAAATTTTACTCATGCCATAGCATGGAAGAATTTAATTATTACATCTTCTTGCTAAATTGACATTCTTATTAATATATAATATTTTTCTTAGTCTCTTATAATTTTTTTCCCACCTTTTTTTCTTGTGACTATAAGAATATATGGAATATATTTTCAATCCTTCCATTTTTTATCTATTTGTATCTTGGGATCGGAAGTGAATCACTTGTATAAGGCATGTATTTGGATCATGTTTGCTTTATTTTAAAATCCATTCTGCCAATCTGTCTTTTGATTAGAGAACTGATTTTTTTATCGCTGGGATTCACTGAGGGTACAAGGAACCAGGTTACATTGATTGAATTTGTTAGGTAAAGTCCCTCTTATAATTGTGTCCTTCCCCAAAAAGATGTGTGTCACACACCTTGACACCCCCACCACACTCCCTCCTTCCCTCTGTTTAGTGTCCTTTCATTTCATCCTGTAGGGCTCTCTTAAACAGTTTTTTGCAGGGCAGGTGTAATGACAATAAACTTTCACAGCTCTGTTTTATCTGAGAATGTCTTAATTTCTCTATCACTTTTGAAGAAGAGTTTTATTGGATATTGACTTCTCGGTTGACAATTTTGTTTTCATTTTGCACTGTAAATATATTGGCCCACTGACTTCTGGCCTCTAAAGTTTATGATTAGAAATTTACTGATTATATTATTATGTTCCTTGTATGTGAAAAGTTGCTTCTCTCTTATTATTTTCAAAAATTTCTGTTTATATTAAGCTTTTGAAAATTTGATTAAAATGTGTCTTGATGTGACCTTTTCTAGATTCATCTTATTTGGAGTTCATTAAACTTCTTAAATGTCTATATTTAGGTCTTTCATCCAATCTGAAGATCTTCTTGTTGCCTCAATCTTTGTCTCTTCTTCTTCTGAGACTCCACAATGCATTTGTTGGTTCCTACGGAATGTCTCAGAGTTCCCTGAGGCTCTGCTCCCTTTTCTTTAATCTTTTTCCTTTCTATTCCTTATACTTGCTATGAGGTCTTTGTTATAAACAATAAATAAATTAATCACCTGCAGATATTGAGCCTTACTCCTCTTTTGGCTTCTTTCCTTCCTAGAACTTCTTTATAAAGTTCTGGATGCACTGCCATTTCGACCTCTCTCTTCTTACTCTTTTAAGTCACCGAAGCTATAACTTTTTTTCCCGGTGTCAACTAAAGATCAAGGGTGAGCTCAGTCAAAGACTACAAACTCTCACATCTTACTAGTTGCTGATTATCTTTCAAAAATAGAAACCTATCTATATTATAAATGTTTTTGGTCAGTTTCCAGTGCCATGTGATAATTTTTTTAATGTTTTACTCATGTTTTATAAATAATTGGAAAGATTAATCTAATATACTTCAATATAAGTAACTTAAAGGGCAAAGTTAAATTAAGTGCTTTTGTAAGTTATTTTCCAAAATGAACTCAAAAAGCAATTATTGCCATATTACACACAGGAAGACTAAGACAAAAAATTATAGTAAGTTGTTTAAACCTTACTGTATTGAGTAGTACAGAGTACAAGCTTGTGATGAAAAACTTTTGTTCAGAAAGTACCACTGAACATGAGGAGTCCTCTTTGAAGCTCGCTGTTACATAACTCAGTGCAACCACCTGCTGTCCTTCAATGCCTCAACTCTTTCAATGAAGTGGCCAAGCCTACAAAATGTGCTGTAGTTATATTTGAGCAGAAGCAAGACTTTTTTTTGGTTAAAACATTCACAAACTCTGTTACAGAAGAAAGTGTGATATCTGTATACTCCTAGGAGATGGGGTAAGTATATACAGAAGTTGAATATCTAAAGAGATGGACTGCCACTGCAGAGGTGTCGGTAAAACTGCCATTCAACTGGCATTAATGAATATCACATATATGGTACCCAGAATACATTAGGGACTAGAAATAAAGAAACGATTTTAATACACCCTTTAATTATTTACAGTTTATTGAGGAAAGGGAGGCACAGAGGCACATAAACTGATTACTATATGGTGTGATGTGCTAGATGAGTGCTATCTGAATACAGAGGATGAATGTGTTCTGAACTGTGAGGTTAGTAAAGACTGTCAGTTAATATTTAAGCTGTGTCTTGAAGTTAATATACTATGATAAAACAAGAGATGAATGTTTTTGATTATGCGGGGATTCTATGGGAAGGTTTAGAGGTATAGCATGGTTGGAGAACTGACAGAATTTCTGGAGAGGAAATGATAGAGTAGGAGAAGGGTAGTGATAATGCATAAAACAGGAAGACTTTGGAGGGCCTCTATGCCACTCTAAGGAGTTTGAACTTTTCTTAGAGACTCTAAGGATTTATCAGAGTGACTTGATCAGATTTGGCTTTTTTGTTAACCATTCTGCTTGCTGACCAGGGCACAGATTGGAAGGTAAAATGATTTCAGAGAAATAATTTCCTTTATACGTGTCTTTAGTAATTCAAGCAAGAAATTTTAGGGCCTGAGTCTAAAGGGTATTGAGACTAGAAGGGAAAAAATTTTAGAGATATTTCATAGAAATCATAGACATGTAGAAGGGCAGAGCGAGGGCAGACACAATGGATTTATACAAGGCTTTGAGATAATTTAACAATATTGACCAAGCTTTAACCATCTTTCCTGTTAAAAATCGGATGGCCTCAGTTTTATTTGTTTATGTCTACCACACTCTGACAATTCCTAAGAATTTATTTGTGCTTTTAATGTTTAATTACAGTGATCTGGGAATCATATACATACAAATATATGTGTGTGTGCTTGTGCGTGGATGTGTGCCTGTGCGTAAAGTAACAGATTTGGGTGGCAGTTTCGACCTGGAATCTGGTTCCAATTTAATGAACAATTAGACCTGCAAATAATTTCAAGAGATAGAAAACAAATACAAAAATTGGATAATTGGAAACCAAACAAACATACCCAAGGGAAAATTAGCGAACACCATTTTGCTGATGCTTTGTAGAACAGATAACAAGGGAATGAGCAAATACATGAATGTAGGGGAAGGCGAATCTAGCCCCAGCTTTGTTAAAGCCAATCTGTGGAGTGTTAAGTAAATGGCTGTAACTTATAGAAAATAATTCCTCTATTGCTAAAGCAATGAGATTAGACTTGTTGGCTTTTAAGACAAACTCTTTCTTTAAAAGTTCTCAAAGGGCAGTCTGAACAAATGGGTTTACCGGTGCCTCATCACTCTACTAGATGAGGAGCAAATATTTCTGACGTTGACATGTGCAAAAATCCACATTATGTGCTGTTGTATCAAAATTATTATATGTAATTACATATAAAATAAGCACAATCTAGGAAAAAAATCAAGCATTTTCATAGTTGAACCCGACCTATCGAACACCCTTTTAGTATACATTGATCTATCTATTCTTCAGCATTCATTTAGAATTATTTTACAAAGTAATTTGAAGCACTCAATTTTAGGTACACTATTCTTGCATTTTTTAAACAATAACAGACATAGGCATATGAGCCTTATTTAAATTAGAAACATATGCCAAATGACAATATATAGATGTAAAGTATACTCATTAAATGGTATAAATAGTAACACCATAAATGACCATTTGCATAATTGTATGAGATATATAATCAATAACATGGAGTACTATATTTAGGTATATTTACTAGTCTTCAAATCATGGAAACATAGTTCTATATCTATGCATACAGGCATAGGATTGAGCTAGAAGCAAACAAATGTAGTGTATCTATAACGTAAAGTGTTCACACTAAAACAGGAAAACAGTAATTAGGCATTCACTAGAAAAAAGTTTACAAAGTCAAAATTATATAACAGATTGAACAATATTTGGGTTTTCAGAAAATATGACTGAGTCATAGCCTACTCTATTATTAATTTAGAGAAATCATTTCATCTTTCTGAGCCCCATTCCCACCTGTAAAATAAGAATAAAAATGTCTATCTTTAAAGTTTGTTGTAAAGATTAAATTAGATCATTTACAAAAACATTCTGCGTTATACAAGATTTTTCATTGCAGATAACAGAAAACCTACTCATATTGACTTAAAGACTAAATAAATTTAGACATTCAAGTAACTGGAAAGTACAAGAAGATAAAATGGTTCAAGTGAATTTATTCATCAATCTATATAATTATGAATCTGTTTTTAATCTCATTTTTCCAGCTTTTTTCTGTGTTAGCCTCATTTTCTGTCAATTTACCTTCTTGAGGTAGCAGAGAGAGAAAGCCACCGTCACTTAAAGTATTGTTTAAAGGAAACAAGCCTAGTGAAAATAAAATGCAATTTTTCCCCAATAATTTCAGCAGATTTCTGGAATTAACAGGTAGAGATATTCACATGTGATTGGTTGAACAGATAAATCTGTGTGCTAAGAATGAGAGGGAGTGCTCTGTTGGTGATGAGAAAGGACTTAAAGGAAAACTTCCTGTAAGGACTGTAATTAATACAGGTGTGCTCCACTGTGATGTTTTGAAGCCCATTGCTAAATTTGCACCAAGGCTACCCCATTCATACGCTGCTTCCACCAAGTGACTGAGTGTGGTGGACACACCATGATAAACTTATTTGTAGGAGGAACATAATTCCTGTGCCCATCCATGATGGCTCATGGATGCCACTAGAGCTTTGTGGAATCTGTCACTACATGACCAAATATGGCCCTTCTCCCCCAATTCCCTTCTTCTATTCTTCACTCTGTGTTCATACTTGGATAGCAATCTGATGACTCACCCGATCATTCTTGGCTCCCTTCCTATTTCTTCTCATACAGGAATTTCCCCTAATAAAATCTGAGCACATTTAACTGTTTTGGCATCTGCTGCTTGGAGAACCCGAACTAACAAGGGTGGTTACAGAATGGAAAAAAGTGAGGTTCCATTGCATGGTAAGGTAAGTATATGTTCTGAGAAGGCAAAAATAGTAGATGTCTTATATAAGGGTATTTAATAAAATCATCAATAATAGAAAATTTTATTTTTGAGGGTTTTACACTATAACATGGAACCCAATCCAAATTTATAATTAGTAGTATGTGGAAGTTAGGATTTAAAATATTATATTTTATGTAAAGATATACATACTAACCAAATTACTATCTAGTAAAATTATTGTAACTAATACTTAAGAATCTTTTGGGTCTTTCCTTGAATGATAACTGCTATCATTCCATCTCTGAAAGTGTCCAGTATCATTGTAAAGACACTACACTGATTGCAGTGATTCTCAAACCAGAGAGTACATAAGACTACTTGAGAGTTTCCAGAATATGGATCTTTACACTATACCAGAGTTTTTCAACCTGCTTTATCTTACAGCACACTTAAACCTACAGTTAAACTTCTGTGGTGCCCTTAAATTATGTTGATCGAAAAGAGTAAAAAAAATAAGCTTACTGGACTTTGAAATTCTTTTGAAAATAATTAATAATCTTTACAAATTTTCATGGCACCCCAGGTGAACATCACTGATCCAGACTGAGTCTAATCCTTCAGGAAAAGTCTGTCCAAGTACGTTTTGACATTCTTCCCCATGCAACTCTAATACCTCATCCTGGTGTACAACTCCTGGCCAAATGACATCTCCTTTTTTTGTCGAAGAGAGTAAAATTCAGGAATTTTAAATTGACGTATCCAAAGATTAAATTAGGAGTAAAGCTATGTTGCCACCTGGCTCTCCATCCATCTCTGTTTCCTCTTCCAGATCATTAAGGCAGCTTCAAATCCCTCCATCATCTCATGTTCCTCTGACCTCTCCTTCTCTACTTGCGCCGCTCGATCTCCTGTTTTGCATCTTCCAAAAATCCTTCTCCATTTTTGGGCCTTTGAAACTGCATTTTCTCCTATCACAAATAAATTTTATGATACTCTTTCTTCTGGACTCCAATTAACTTTGTTATTGGCAGAAAAGTTTGTGCTAACTACACAACTTTTTTGAATGGGTAAAATCATTTTAACTATGAAAGAGCATTTTGTCTTAGTTCCCAGATCTCCACGTTTCACTCACTCCGTCAAAGATCCAAATATGAGAAGCCACACAGTTGACAATGTGAATGTTACTTTCTTTGCATTATGATTATTATTAATATTGCTTAATATTTTGATGAAGTAATCTGATTTCTTTTCTGAATGTATTTATCTGCGTTCATTCTTTAATGAGGATTTTGTTTCTAGTTCTTATCTTAAACATTGTTATTGTTATCAAATTTTAAGCCTTTTTAATTCTATGAAGGCAAAAAGTGGAAACCTAATAAACACATGTATATGAAAAAAAAATAGAAGCCACACATGTGTAATAGTCGTATGTGTCTGTATGCCTGTGATTTGCTGGACGTTTGTACAGTACTATTCTTGCCTTTAATTTTCTAATTATTTTTCCTCTTCTCATAGATTAAGATAGAATGACTGGCCTAGACTTGTGTAACTCAAAGTATGGTCTCTGGACAGCATAAATACTAATTGGGGAATTGTTAGGAATGAAGAACTTTGGCTCTCATCCCTTACCTAGCATTTCCTAAATCAGGATCTCAGAGAGTGGGAAGCAAGAAACTGGGTTTGCTCTGATGTCAGATCATTCTCATGCACATTGAAGTTTGAGAAGCATTGGTCTGGATTGTGGAAAAGAAGAATCCTTATTAAAGCTGATAATCCAGACTTTATATGAAGAAGAGAAAAAGACTTCCATGTCATCTAAACTCAAGTTCAATTCATGCAGAGGTGACTAGGTGTTTGTAAGGGAGAAAGAAGGAAGGAGGAAATGATATAAAGTGGGAAGAAGGTTGGTCAATGTCAGCAGACCACCTTGGCTTGAGAAATGGTGAGGAGCATATATTCAGGACAGAAGACAGCTTTGCAAATTGGAGCAAAGGTTTCCAGCAAAGGCCGTTACCTTCTCCCAGGGCCTGAGAGACCAGAGCAAGAGCTGTCTCCGTGGGGGTGTGCATTTCAAGGAGATTGTTCCAAGGTCTTGGATGAGACACTTCTGGGTGGTAGACGATTCAGACCTCAAAAAGTAGAGGAAGAATTTATAATTGTAAGCTTTCTGAAGGAATTGCTTGACGTGGGTGTGGGGGGGACTTGAGGAGTCTATTGTCATGTTTTCACTGGAAAAAAATCCAGTGATTTCCTTTGGCATTATTGAACCAAGGCAGGCATTTGGGGGCACAGGAGTCATCCTGGTGACATGGGCCTGAGCTGATAAACCCCGTGCTTGTGTGTGTTTGGGTCTCAGTGTGGGCAATGGTCAAAATTATTTGTGCTTGAGTCTCAACCTTGGTCTGTAAGTTCTTTCTACTTTGAGAGTTTTAGATCTTACAGACCAAGGTTGAGAGTCAGCTGGGAAGAGGCTACAAAAAGTCTGACTAGAGTTTGGGCAAAAGAATAGAATTTGTCACTTGCATTGATGTGGGGATTCATAATTTTAATAGTGGAAGGCAGCAGCCTTCATAAAACATTGTAACAACTCACTAAATTGTTACCTAAAAGGGGCTGAACTTGGATTTAACAAGTATTCTTTTCTCATTTTGAAAACTCTCTCCCTGTCTTTTCTCTTCCCTGCATACAATTTCTTTATTTCTCCTCTCAAATAGGATTTTGAATAAAGTATTTTTAATATTTACCTCTTGTCCTCAGTCTAATAAAACTGCTTTTTTACAGTTGCCATTTGAAACGTGATCGTACAGTTTTCATGCTAAATTATCACTGAGGCTTGTTATTCTTAAATTGTGGAGTAAGGAGTTGAAGACAGATTTACAGATAAATATCGCTTTAAACCAGTGATTTTCAACCAATGTGCTGTGGCCCACAGGTGTGCCATGAAAATTTTTAGAGCTCATTAGATTGTTTCTGTAAGAAGTTCAAAGTACAGTTAAGTATATTCTTTTTTTGTTGTTGTATACTCTTTTTTTTGATCAACATAATTTAAGTGTGCTGAGGAAGTTTAAACATAGGTTCAAATGTGCCATGAGATAAAAAGGTTGAAAAACACTGCTTTAAACAAACAAACAAAATCTTTACTGGAATACAATGGTTTGAATGTGTTCCCTCCAAAATTTAGGGATTGAAATTTGATTGTCAGGTCAATGGCATTAAAAGCTGGTTAGGTGTGGGGTCTTCTCCTGTCATAAATGGGATGAAGAGCCCTTAGGAAAGGGTTTGGCAGAGAGAATTGGTCTCTTCTGCTCTTCTACCTAGTGCCATATGAGGACCCAGCGTTCCTTCCTTTTGGAAGAGGACGAGGTATGCAAGGTGCTGTCTTAGAAGGAGAGTTGGGAACTTCAAATAATCTACCAGTTTCTTGAACTTGTAGTTCCCAGACTTCAGAATTGTAAGAAAACTAATTTCTTTTCTTTATAAATTACCTAGTTTGTGGTATTTTGTTCTAACTGTTTGAATGGACTAAGACATGGAATATATAAAAAAGTATCAAGAAAATGGAGTCCTGGGTGGTGCCTGTGGCTCATCGAGTAGGGTGCCGGCCCCATATACCGAAGGTGGGGGGTTCAAACTCAGCCTCGCTATACTGCAAAACAGAAAAATAACTGGGTGTTGTGGCGGGCGCCTGTAGTCCCAGCTAACGGGAGGCTGAGGCAAGAGAATCACCTAAGCCCAGGAGTTGGAGGTTGCTGTGAGCTGTGTAACGCCACGGCACTCTACTGAGGGCAATAAAGTGAGATTCTGTCCCTACAAAAAAAAAAAACCCAAATCCCAAAAAAATAAAAAGAAGAAAATGGAGTCATTAGCTGAGTGGTTTTGGGTGTGGTGCCCAACATTAATGAGCTGTGTTTAACCATTTATGACAAGAGAGTCAGTTTCCAAAATTGTTTTAATATTAAGTTTTCAGGCTGGGTATAGTAGAGCAGGCCTATAATCCTAGTTCTCTGGGAGGCCAAGGAGGGTGGATTGCCTGAGCTGACAGGTTTGAGACCAGCCTGAGCAAGAGCAAGACCTTGTCTCAAAAAAATAGCCAGCCATTGTGATGGGCGCCTGTAGTTGCAGCTCCTCGGGAGGCTGAGGCAAGAGAATCACCTAAGCCCAGGAGTTGGAGGTTGCTGTGAGCTGTGTGACGCCATGGCACTCTACTGAGAGCTATACAGTGAGACTCTGTCTCTATAAAAATAAATAAATAAATAAATAAATAAAAATAAAAGTGGTAATAGAAAAATAAAACTCTCAATATAGAAACAGCAGTTGTCTTAAACCTAGTATTTACTTTAGTCAGGAATGTATAAAGTCTATGTTGAAATCTTTGAAACTTTCCTGGGGCCACCTGAGAAGACTTGGGTAAGTGAGGACTCTTCTCTATACTATGTTTTAAGAGATAACTCCATTTTATCTTTTGAGACAGAGTCTCACTTTTTTGCCCCAGTAGAGTGCTATGGCGTCATAGCTCACACCAACCTCAAACTCTTGGGCTCAAGCAATTCTCTTGCTTCAGCCTCCCAAGTAGCTGGGACTGCAGGCACCCACCATAACACCCAGCTATTTTTAGAGCAGGGGACTTGCTCTTATTCAGGCTGGTCTTGAACCTGTGAACTCAGGCAATCCCGCCGCCTCAGCCTCGCAGAGTGCTAGGATTATAGGCATGAGCTACTGTGCCCTGACAATTACTCCATATTTTAACTCTGTTAAATAAAAATGGAAAATAGAGATTAGGCACTAACTTTTTGCTTTAAGGATTTAAGAAAATGTTTCTTGAAAGAAGTAAGACTTGAAAAATCAGTTTTTCAAAAACCATGTATAAAGGGCAGAAGGACTATGAGAAAGAAGAAACATCTCTATAAGGCAGAGTTACCTTACAAATCCCTATCTGTTGAAGAAATGATAATTATGTGGGTATGGATGGAACATAGAATAGTGGGTTGGAAGAATAATGTGGGAACTAAGAATTTTGTATTTATCTGCTGGGTGAGCTGGCTTACACCTGTAATCCCAGCACTCTGGGAGGCATAGGCAAGTGGATTCTTTGAGTTCAAGACCAGCCTGAGCAAGAGCAAGACCCCTACTCATAGACTCTTTACTAAAAATAGAAAATCTGAGGCAAAAGGATCTATTGAGGCCAGAAGTATTAGGGTGACAGAATAAGATGCTGTCTCAAAAAAAATTTATTTTATTTATCTTTTAGGGGAAGAAAAGTACATGTAAGTCATAAGTGCCAGGAAATTGCAATACTGTTAAATTTGTCAAGGACTTGGGTTAATTCCTAGATATTAGATGTTAAAGAGTAAGCATGTAGTATATTCTAAAAGATTAAAGTATTATGTACGAATATGTCAATTTAAATGTTGCCTATCTCTATTATTTTCTAGTGAGGCTTTATAAAATATTTTTAACATGATAATCTGCATATTTCTCTGTAGCAAAATGTTGAATTAAATGCTAAAGTTAACGCATTCCAAAATTACAACTAATAAAAAGAAGACATTGTTAGCTTGTTAAAAATAGTATAAACCATTAAGCCTCTCAAAAAGTTAATTTAAAAATATTTGCTTTGTAGGGCGGTGCCTATGGCTCAAAGGAGTAGGGCGCTGGCCCCATATACTGGAGGTGGTGAGTTCAAACCCAGCCCCAGCCAAAAACTGCAGGAAAAAAAAAATTTACTTTGTGTATGAAGCAAAAATCATTTTAAATGATTTACTTCCTCTACTGTTGAAATTAAAGTGTTAGGTAAACAGCAAATGCCTTTAGCAAACAAACAATTCTAGAGCTACTGGTATTTAATATTTCTATAAAATGAATTGCTTATGCAAGAAGCCACTAAATGTAATAAACTAAACTTGAAATGCCTGAAAATAGGTCAAAGCAAATCTAGGATCCTTATAACTCCATTGTGTGTTCTCAAATTTGTTGAGGAAAATATTAAAATATTTTTAGATTTTTATTGAAGTCATAAATATTTGTATTTCTCCCCCATTGAGTCAGAAAAAGCAAATGTCACATAAAAAAGCAAACACAGGTAAATATTTATAATCAAATATGTATAGAGATATTTACAAAGATTTAATGTATTCCTTTTCACAACCAAAGTTCCAACACTTTCCCTGGAACCCTTGATCTTCTGCTGTCCCACTTGCTCAAGGACATAGATCATGTCATTGTTGTCTGCGTTCTTCTCATCAGCCTTCTATGCTTTTTCATTTTCTTCTATGTAGAATATTTTTATCGCTTTTATGTTCTATTACAGTAAATGGTAAATTCTAGCAATTTTATGCTTTCATTTTATTTTCACTTGCTTCCCAAGTTTAAGCAATATAAACTTTTAATAATGGTGTGGCCATATTTGCTATGACTACTTTTTCCCCTAATTTTGATTAACTGACCATTATGGACCATGAGTTGTTTCTCTTCTTTGACTGATATAGTAGATCTACTCTTATCTCTCCCATAATATTCAATCAGAGGAAATACAAAATAGTCTAAGTTCTAGAGGGGATTTTCTTTATGTTTTTCTGATAATTCAATCATAGACATAGAATATCTTTTTTTCTTCATCCTTTATGATAAGCTTAATTCACGTGCTTGCAAATATATCATTGATCCCCAGTTCTCCCTCGAAACCTTCCACTTTATTTAAAAATTCCACTTTTTTCAAGAATTATAAAATAATCTTCAATTGAGCTTTTATTCAAATAAAATGTCAATTTCTAAAATTATGTCTTACTCATTTTTCTAAACCAAGGACCTCAGACAGTTCCTGACATCCTTGAAGAGGATCATATTTGTAAATAAATAATGTATTTGAATACTAGCTGTGAAATCAAACATACTAAATTCTACAATTCAGAGAGTAAAGCATGATTAAATTAGCCATCAGAAAACTGGGATTTGAACTGCACTTCAAAAATTACTAGTTATGGGATTTTTTTTTTTTTGTAGCAAATCCTTTGATCTCTTTGAGCGTTGGTTTGTGCATCTCTAAAATGGGAATAATAATGGCCACCTCATCTCAGTGATACTTCAATGACACTGTACATGCAAATCAAGGAACTGCATCTCACGTTGCTCACACACTCTGAAACTTAAGTTTTAATCCCCCATTGGCTTAATAATACCAATCTCAAATTCTGAGCAAATCATTCCATATATCTCTTATTTTATTCCATTTCTTCCCCTTCCTACTAACACGATTACAATGATTTTTATTCTAGGCTTTCATCGTATCTTACCTGCATTACTATTAATACAATAACCAATTTACAATGTGCCATGTATAGAATTCCCCCTTTTGCCCCAGCACTAACGTTGCCCTGTCATTCATGTTTGCTAATCCTCTGGTAGCTTTGTGGGCAACATTGATTCCAACTTGGATTTCCCTTGCCGGCCTCTATCTTAAGGTCTGTGACAGTCAAATACAGCAGGACTCTTGGACATCTGCTGACCATGGTGATATTCAGCAAGGAAGTGCGTAGCACTTTTTCGAGAATGAATTCATGAACTTAATTGTCAAACCTTATATGTTCCCTCCTGCTTCAAGATAAAAATCAAACTTGTTTGTCTGATATACAAAATCTTTTATAAATGTTTCCTGTTTAACTTTTCTGGGTTATGTTACATCATCCAGACTAACATCCTTGTATTTCTCCCGGTTCTTAAGTGCACCTGTTCCTTTAGCAATGTTTCTTAGGCAGGATTGTTTTTTGTTGTTTTTCTCAAACATCATGAGTCTTCAGGATTGTGGTCAGATAAATGTTTCTTTGAGAATTAGTTGCATATAGAAGCCTTATGTGGGGATAGACATGAAGGGAAATAAAGCAAGAGAAATTTAGCAGGAAACAAAAGCTAACTCTCAAACCATTTGCAACTGAGCTCTGGGCCGACATCATGAGGAGTCATGAATTAGGGCTAACCCTTCTGAGTTGCCCCTAATGGAGGCCAGGAGACTAGAGAGTGGATCAGTATATAACCCTGGGTGAAACTGTCTCTACATGAAAGGAATCCCCTCTGAGGGAGGGAGCCGTGTGGCAGTCTTTAGCCATCACATTTCCTAGCAGCTAGAAATGGGATGTGTCAGAATTGAAAGTGTCTTGGTGAAGCGCCAAAATGGCCAGTGTCCTGGTTGCTCTATGCTCCCCTGGGTAGAACGTGCTAGTTAGTGTAAAGGTTTAGTTCCTGCTTTCTCTCCCTTGACTGTGAACTTCTGGAGGAAAGGAGTCAGGCCTCGGTCTTCACTGTGCCCTTTGAGGTCAAAACAGAGCTTGTGTGAGGAAGGCACACCTGTGAAATGAAAGTTACTCTCATCGAGGGATAAAGGGTTTCTGTTTTGTGGAAGAACTAACATTTTAAATATGAATGAAAATAAATAGTCCTGATGAATAAAGATGGACTATTTCTTACAATGTGAAAACAATTAATTTTGTTAAAAATTAAATGGTACTGTTAGAGACTTTTCATGAATATTTCATCAATGTGGTTAAAAATATATTAATAATTTATTATACAGTGACTATATTTTTAGTGACGATATTACATCACGCCACTTTGATAGCAACCATCCTAAGCACAGTTAAACTCTGGTATTCCTGCTTCACACTTTCTCTTCTTTGGAAAAACAAATTTAAAGAGAAATGGGATATTAAGGAGAAAATTGTTCATACATTTAAAAAGTTGGTTCATTTTTTACTTAACTGCCATTCCATTTTGTTAATCTGTGGATAATTTATTATGTAACCATGGATTAGACAAATAAAGATTTATTGTCATTCACAAAGATGTCACAGGGCCCATCAGAGCGGTGGAGCTCAGCAGATCAGCACATTCCTGGGTGCCCCTGACCCTATACTCGGCTAGTCTTAGCCGTTATCTTATTGCCTCATCCTGCTGCAAGTGGCAGCATCGTGTTCACATTCCAGGATGGAAAAAGAGAGATTGGAGGGCTAATAGATTTTTCTCTGTTATTAGAAAAGCCTCTTGCTCGTAGTTCTCCAGCCTACTTCAACCGTAACTGCTATCAGATTTCTGTTAGCTCTCACTGGCCAGCCTGCTCTGTGAGGGAGAGTTATCAGATGAAAATAGTGTCCTTCCTAACTTCTCTACAGGGAACCAGCAGTGGAAGAAGGAGGCTGGGGGTGGGCATTGGCATAGTCGACCAGATAGATCTACTGCACTAAAAGAATTGCTGTTTGGATGTAGTCAAATGAGTTTTTCCAAGGGTAGCAGAGGGAACAGGTGAATTAGAAGAGAATGAAAGCCTCTTGAAGGCTGGAGTAATTTCAGATTTTTCTCTGCATTCTCATTATCTATCACTGTGCCTTGCATTTAAGAGAAACTTGATAAATGCTTGCTGCATTATTGCTAATCACATTGTCCTTTTAAATGTTGATTATAGATGTTACTGCTAACTTTCGTTTATCATATTTTATATGAGAGCCTAGATGTAACTATCACTTTAACTGTATAGTTTTTGAGATTCCATTGAATGCTCCAAAGAGAATGCTCAGCAGCATACACTTACAAAAGTCGATATTTAGAACTTGAATTAAAGAAAAAAGAATGTAATAAATGTTGAAGACTACTACATTCTGCCTTATAAATGTCATAGTATTTGTTAAAATTCCACATAAGTATTTCAGTAGTGGAGTGACAGTTCACCAAATGAATTAGAGCACCATATAATTATCCTTAAGTAATGCAAACGAAGATTCCATATGACTAGTGATCGTGGCATATAATGATAGTGTCATCTCTCTATTGAGGGTACAGGATGCCATCAGAGAAGATGAGATGAATCCTAAATGGGAGGGTAATGCTCCATCTTACCAACCTAACAGATTATGACATCAGGCTGATCCCCAATCCATCTGTTAGCTGTGCAGGACAGCGGACATATTGTTACGGTGATTAGGCCAGGTGGTACCTCATTTGATATCACAGCTGTGCTAAACTTCCATTCAGAAACCTAAAACCCTGCGAAACATTCCTTGTTTGGGGTCACACTGAAAAGAAAGAGCAGCAGCTGGGGTGGATTCTGAATGAGTTTCATGCAGAGGTTATGTAGTCAAAATTAAAAATAAAAACTTTTGCATGTGTTATGAGGAATGAAGATTTAAAGGCTGAGTTCTGCTGTCTGATTCCAGGTTATTATAGGGTAGAATTTTTGAATTTCTGATCCACGTATTCAGTTGTACAGAGCCAAAGGCAGTTATCACATATGCAGAATCTATTATTCAACAAAATATCGAAATGAGTCGTAGGAAAAACATACCTCAGTCCCCGCGACAGTGTGCTTGTGGGGTACAGTAACTACTTCTTGTATGAGTCAATGTTTTCCATTTCTAATTTGTGAGCCCCCTGTCCATGTCCTGTGCCATCTTCAGTTCCCCTTTCTATAGATAGCTGGCATCATACATATACATGGCTGTGTATTTACACATGAAACCCAAAAACCTGCCAGTTAGATTTTGCCTTCTGTGCCTTCTGGTTCAGAGGTAGAATAAGGCCACCCTTGCTTTGCTTTGCTTTGCTAAAGTGCATCATAGATTAATTGTAGTGATAGTTTGCCCCAAAGTTTCTTTTTGTGAATTTTTATCAAGGTACCTCCTGCATAGGTATGAAGCCTGTGGGTCTCAGGTTTAAAGAGAGGAGTCTGGTCTGGGTTTCAGCATTCTTTTTCCTTTCCCTTTGAAAGGCAGCGTTCCAGAGGGCCTGACCTGCCTTCTTACTTGATGCAACACGTTACTGGAATTAGTTGCCTCCCTGAGCAGATATGGAAAAATTAGAACTGGAAGCCAGCACCACATTTCATGTAGCAAAATCTACTCATTCTCAGAGAGGAGTTAAGGGATGAGAAGTGCACAGTCTATGGGAAATTAACCTGTTTGATTTGCTTGTGTACATAGCCATGTTCACAGAGAAGGCATACAGTGGCCTCTTTCAAATTATTTAAAAAAAAATTTATTTGTATAAATTTGTGGAGCTTAAGTAAAATTTTATTACATGCATAGATTGCACTGTGGCAAAGTCAGGGCTTTTGTGACAGCCATCACCTGCATAATTTGCATGTTTGCTTAGTCCTGCGGAGGGCACACCGTCAGGCCTCTTCTGCAGAGAATGTAACACACAGAAACACTGGGAAAACTTAGCTTCCTCAGTTCTTTTCATTCTGCTTGGGGTAATAGAGGACTATTAGCAGAATCTATTGAGTCAAATTTCATTTAATCTTCTCAACTTACTGCAAATTTTCTTTTTGTTGAAAGCTTTGCAGTTTCAAATACTGTATCTAGACCTTACCCTTACTCAAGTTCTAAGGTAGATTTTTAATGTGACAGAGAATGCTGAAGTTACATGGAAATATCCTAAGGGCCTTCATTTACAGAAACACGTATCTATTTCAAGGAATTGTGTCTTAAGAGACCAAATGGAAAGCAATATAAAGAGTCCTGGTTTTTATAATGTATCAAAAGTAATTATATAAGATTATCAACCTTTCAAGTGCCATTTCTGGGCCTAGACTTAGAGACAGTCATAATAACAGGAAAAACTTTAAGATAACATATTTTCCCATTAATTAAATGACCTGGCAAATAAACTTCAACGACCATTTCTTGGGACTCTAAAGGAGCATATGTATCTAACCGGTGTCTCATTCTCATAGGTTATCATTAGTGTTGATAATACTGCTTATCTGATTTCAAGTGAAGCCACTATATTCTTATTACGATGAAAATGGGGTATTCTAGAGAGTAAAGGAAAGGGACCTCTATCTTCTGCTCTTGCCACAGTAGAATTAGCAGCTTTGTTTCACTTGATAAAAGGAGATAAAATACACAAAGGTTAGAATCTAATTCAAAGGTTTAGATAAAAGCTACATAATTTTTTATATACATAGCAAATTGAATGTTCAAAAATATCTCTGCAGTTTCTCTTATAAACACGTGCTACTATAAATTGAGATTGTTAAACTAATCCTTTTATTTTTGCAATTCAGATACACTGAAAATTAATTTTAACAAAGAATATGAAAGAGGAAACTCCCTTAGCTACTCTAACGTCACTGAAGAGCATACAACCACACACACACATACGCACACACACATACGCACACACATATGCACACACACATACGCACACACACATACATGTGCACACACACATACGCACACACACACACACGCACACACATATGCACACACACGCACACACACACATATACATGTGCACACATACACGCGCGCGCACACATACATGCGCACACACGCACACACACACACGCACACACACATATACACGCGCACACACACATACGCACACGCACACACGTATACATGCACACGCACACATGCACACACACATACACACGCACACATACACATACACACACATATGCGTGCACACGCACACACATATGCACACACACATGCGCACACATGCACACACACACAGACGCACACACACACATATGCACACACACACCCAGACATACACACATACGCACATATGCACACACATGCGCACACACACATACACACACGCACACGCACATATACACACACACATATGCACACATACGCGCACATACGCGCACACACACATACACGCACACACGTACATACGCACGCACACACACATGCACACACACATACGCACACACATGCACACACACGCGCGCACACACACATACACACACATGCACACACACACATATGCACACACACACGCACACACACACTACATTTATATCTCTATACACTTCATTGTTAAGATGCTATATACAGTAGTCCACAACTTGCTTTTTACAGTTGGCAATATGTCAATGACCTGTTTCAAGGTTAGTATTCATGGATCTATCTCATCAATTTTAATGCCGCATGCTATTTATTGATGTACTTTTATTTATTTAACCATCCCCCAAATGATAGACATTTGCCTTCTTTTACATTCTTTGTCAAACAAGATAATCAGGGTTACAAAGGACATTTTTCCACGTGTCTCTTTCCATAACATCTGTGTTTCTATTCTAAAAACTAGAAGAGGAATTTCTGGATCTAGTAATTGCAACTAATTTTTCTCAGTGAGAAAGCCATTTTAAACCAAACTCCATGAGAATATTCATTTCCTTACACTTTTGCCAGCACTACATATTAAAACATTGATTCATTTTGAAAGGCTGATAAAAGGTTGTTGCATATATTTTCTTTTAATATTTGGGTAAGGGAAACACATATAGGAAATAAAATATCCACATTCTCTTGCTTTTAAAAAACTTTTTAACGGTATGTCTGGGTCATACAGCAGTATTAAAATATTCAATAGCTATATCTGTAAGTATTTTTCTTTTCTATCTTTTCCTTTCATATCTCTTTAGATCTTCTCTATTCAAAAATCATAAATATATCTATATTCAACATTCAATATATCTACATTCTATTTAAGTACCAAGAGTTTAATTTTACAAATTTAGCTCAAATACATTTGAGAAAAATTCACTGTATATTTTGTATAAATTTAAAAAATGGATAGTAAATATCATCAAAAGAAGTTGAACTCTTAAAAATATTTTTTGGTGTGGTGCCTGTGGCTAAAAGGAATAGGGCAGGTTCAAACCCAGCCCTGGTCAATAACTGCAAAAAAAAAAATTTTTTTTTGGAATGCCCATTTAATCATTTTATAAATTTGATGGCACTTTTTCCACTGTTCTATCCAAAAGTGTGTAAATGAATCTAAATTTATTCTGCACAGGCCCAAGAGTCAAATGATTGTATGGCTTGTTTCTCTAACAGCTGCAATGGGGATTTTTTCATTATTTTTCTTTAAAAATTATTTTGTTGGTCTTATCAACAAAAGGTGTATATCTTACCTTATATGTCTTGGTTGGTGTATATCTTATCTTATATATCTTCAAGCAGTTTTAGGATCAACTTATCCACTATGGAAAGTATGCTTTTCGAATTTTGTTTGGAATTATTGAACTAGACTATTATTCTGATAATATGATATCTTTCTTGTTTTCTTGTCTGCAAATATGTTTTTCTTTTGATCCAGATTTTGGAAACTTTTTCATTTAGTTTCACACAATTTTATTAGGATTAATTCTAGGTATTTTGTATTTTTGTTTCTATTTGAAGGAAATCATTTTTATAACTATTTTGGATAGTAGCTATAAGAAGTATACTTATTTAGGAATTTTTGAGAATAATTTTGAGTTTTATTCTTATTAGTTTTATTTCATATTCTATCATAATGTTCATGAAAAATTTTTTCTTCTACTGTCTCTGTGTTTGTGTGTATGCACACACTTTGGGGCATTTGGAAAAGGCATGCATAGTAGTTTTTAACTAAAAATGACTTTAACTTTATGATTTTTTGGCATTTATTTAAATGACCATATGTGGTAAAAACTTAAACTTTGAATCATAGCTTTTAATACTGACCTCTTCAAGTACATCATGAAATAAATAGTACTTGGTCATCATCTGTAATTTAAGTATACTACCAATTGACTATAATTCACTTTCTAATATTTTTAATGTATATTTATGAATATATGTGAGATCAGTCTCTACTTTTTAATTATATGTTTGTATGTAATTTTTGAATCCATTGGTGTGGTGGTCTTTGTGCTATCTCTAAAGCATGAATTGGAAATCTCTGTTTTTTGTCTGTGCTCTTAATGCGGGTTTAACTCATTTGAGTATATCTCAGTGAATTTACATTTCACTGTTGTGTTTCCCTTAAATTTGGATTTTTCAAACACATCTGTATTAATCTGTATATAATACAGCCTTACTTTTATGATCATGAAACATTGAAATGAGTGGATGTGAAGTTGAACCTCCCGTCCTCCTTAATTCCTTTTTTTCATTTTGAATAATTTACCTATTCTAATTATAGCTTCTTCGGTTGAAAGCTTATTGTGATTTTTTTCAGCCTTTCTTGTTTTGTAAACAATGCATTTACGATTACACAGTTGCCTCTGAGAAATGTTCTGGCTGCAGTGATGGGTTTTGATATGTCTTCTTCCTGTCCGTCATTTCTGAATATAGTATAATTTCCATTTACATTTTTTCTCAGATCTAATGATTATTTAAGTAGTTATATTCTTGGTTTCCAAATGTATTCAGTTGTCTATTTCCTCGCTCTCCCTTTTTGTCAACATCTATTATCTTCATCTTGTTTAAAGAATGTAGATTCTGTGATTTCTGGGTCTTAGAACTTATGGGGAATATTTTTGACTGCAATATGGTTAAATTTATTTTTGTAATTTGTGTTTGAAAAAAAATCTGTGTACTCTCTTAGCTCTATGATATAAACTGAGTTAATTATATTTTAAAAATTCTCAGTATTTTTACATATTTCAACCTAATTTTTTTTTCCTTGCCAAATGTTTGTGAAAGGCTTCTACCACGATTATGGATTTGTCAATTCTTTCTATAATTCATATTTTTATTATAATTTCACTTCCTTATAAAAGATTCCTGTATTTATACTCTTTCCCAGGTGGCCTGGCACTCACTGTCAGTCAAGCAGTTGTAATCTATGACCCTGACCATGTGATGTGCTTTGCAATGACCGCTAGATGATGGGCACAGGTAGAAGGGGTAAAAATACTCGTACGTATTGGCTTGAGGTCTTGTGCACCTGCTCTCTCCCTGAGAATAGGATACTCTAATCACAAGCAGGAACATCATCAAGAAACATCAGAGATGATCCGAAAACTCCCGACGCTTTGGAGTTTTATTTTAGGTGGCATGGCTGAAGCAGACATGTGACTAAAACAGAATTACTTTCAGGATTGGATCATTAAAATGATGAAAACTAAACATACAGGCCATTGGCTTTGAGTAAAGAGGATACAGAAATGGTGAACTTTGTTATGGAATGGTAAAGAGCCTACTAAAACTGTTACCTAAGATAGCCTAAAAGGAAGAAATGAGTGTATTGGACCTGTAGTGTTGGGGAAAGACATTTCATGGCGAGGTTTCATAGCACAAGCTGGTTGTTATGAGCTGTTTTTGAAAAGGTATCTCAAAAATAGTTATGAGTATGATTTTGCAATCTGAAGTTGATTGGAATCAAACATTGTTTGCAAAATCTGAATCAAAATTTTGGCAGAGCTTAGTACCATTCCACACTAAAAAGAGACTGTGACTGTGAAGATTGAAAAAGACAACAGGCCTGGGCGGCGTCTGTGCCTCAAAGGAGTAGGGTGCTGGCGCCATATGCCGGAGGTGGTGGGTTCAAACCCAGCCCCGGCCAAAAACTGCAAAAAAAAGACAACAGGCCCCCAACTCTGTCCAGGCAGAAAGCAGAGTAGCAACGCTCCACTGTTTCCAGGGAGAATACATTCTCCCTTCTTTTTGCCTGATGTGGCTGTGGAAGAATGGAGACTTGGAATGTGTTCATGAACTTGGACAGTAGAGCCAACACTGATGTAACTACTAGTTCCAGAATGGAAGTTGCTCATGTAATTAGCATGAACCAGGGCTATGTCAGTCAACCTGCAGACCTGCGAGGTAAGAGTTTATTATCAGAAGCCATTAGAACTTTGTCTTATCAAACAGAAACATTTTGGATTTCTGTACGATTGGATCTTTAGCAGTATGAAATATCCTTTGCTTTAAATTACACTTTGCCTCAATTTAATATTGTTACATCTGCTTTCTTTATGTTCACATCTGACATGGTATATATTCTCATATACATATCTTTGCAATCAATCTTTGTTATTTTAGATGCTACTCTAAAATTAATTGGCATATGAATAGATTTTTAACCTATTTTGTGATTCTTCTATAGGAGAATTTAACCCATTCTTTGATTACTTCTTTCTTATATATGGAATTTTATTTTATGTCTTACATTGATCTGTTTTTCTTTTGTGATTAAGTAGTTTTTGTTTCTGAGCTTTGAGTTATTCTTTCAGAAAGATTCCTCTGTGGCTGCTAAGATTTCCGTCATTTGAAATCTGAAAATATCTTCATTTGAACTTCATATTTGAACTATAATTGTGCAAGTAGAGAGTTCTAAGTTTTAAATTGTTTTCTCTCAAAACTATGGTGATATATATAGTTACTATTCTCCAGACTCTAACCTTGCCAGTAGTGGGTGTGATACTACTGCTTCTTAGTTCTCTGTAGCTACATTTTCTTTAAAGTCTGAGGATGTTTCTTATGCTGATAGAGTGCAGGAATTTTACCATCCTGTACTGATAAAGTATCTTTTCAAATACCTCCTATTTTACTTATAATAATTAAAAATTTCAGTCCCTGATTTACTTTGGTTTATAATTATGTTTACCATGTAATTTCTGAATTATTCCTTTCCTTCTTTTTTTGGGGGGGGTTGTGTTTTCCTTCGGTTATTCCTACTAAATTGACTCTATAGAGTTTTTGGAAAGATCTTCATTTGTCTTATGTTTGCTCCCATAATTTCTGCCTCTTCTAATTTTGGTCTCTAGATGCTAAAAGTTTGCCTTTGTTTTACATTCTGATCATTTATTTGATAGTCAGCAGTGTGTAATTGCTGTAATTTGCATGATTTCACTATAGATGCATCACCAGCAATAGCAGAATCTTGGAAGGAGGAGATGCCATGTGTGCACATCATTTTATATAACTCAGCTCATCTTTCTATCACCTGGTCATGAAAGCATGGGTAGCATTTGGTTTTTACTTTCATTTTCTATTTACATCACTTTCAACCTTGTATATAATTGACACCCTTGCTCATTCTGAGTAATTTTGTTTCTGTTTTTCAAACCCAAGGACATTTTATTTTCACAAACTCTCTGAAAGAAAAGATTGTAAGATATCTGAGAAAAACTATTTCTGAGACTAAATTTTCTGGTTCAAATCTATGTCAATTACTTTTAAGGCTGATAGTAGGTGACCATAGTTAATAAGAATCCATATTTTAAAATAGCTAAAAGACAAGATTGTAAATGTTATCACTATAAAATGAGGTAAATATTTAAAGTGAGGAATGTTCAAATCAGCGTGATCAATCATTCCACAATGTACACATGTATCAAAACATCACATCATACCCCATAAATATATTCAATTGTTATTTGTTGGTTAAAAATAAAATAAAGCTTGAAAAAATTCATGTCAATTTATTTGGAAAGGGGCAGGTTCTAGAATCAAATTGCTCAGCTGGAATCCTACTTTTGTTGTACTAAGGTTACTTCATCATTTTTACTTTAAAATGGCAATAATTATTATCTTTCCCAAAGGTTCTGCAGGTTAAATAAGTACAAACACACACACATAAGATTTCAATAAATATTAACTATTCACATTCTCTTAGTTTTTAACATTACTTATCTTGAGGAAAATGAGTAATTACAAAGGAAATTGCAACTTACCATAAGAGGGAATTAAAAATAATTAAAGTTTTAATTAAATATATACTCCACAGAAAAATGCCATATTGATCATAGATCCATAGTTGATAATACTTTTCTATCTATAAAAATAGAAAACTTTGTTTGACAGTGAAATATATTAAAAGCTTTTGAACTATCTTGAATAACATAGAATACACTTGCCTTAAGTCTACACCATACACACTAAGATCCATTGCAGATATAACTGAAGATGATATTAAATGATGAAGAGTAATAACAAATAGAACAGGAGGGCGCTAACTAACATGGCTCCTTTAAGGGTAATAATCTGAACAGAAACCAGAAGTGGAAATCTGTGTTCTTCTCTAATGGGAATTTCATAAACATTGGGCCATTTCTCTAAACACGATGGTTCTAAGATAGGTACCATAGAAGACCACTCTGTTACCTAATTGTAGAGACTGAGCAAAATCAAAACTCCTCCAAACTAGAAAGTAAAAATATTGTTTAAAAAAATCTAAGGAATCTGGTTGACTTAGAATAGCTGCCTTATTGTATTCTGAATAACTACTTTCTTTAGCACTAAAGATGTGTCTTTTATTATTATGTGGGGCAAAATCTATGTCCATCACTTTCTTTCTCATTTTTTAATTTTTTTGGCTCTGTAAGTACTTTCTTATGTAGTGACATTTATTTAAAAGCGAATTCTCAAAAAGTTGAGGAATAATCACAATGAGAAAAGTGCCAAATGATTTTATGAGGCAATAATCCAGTTCTCTTATTGCGAAACTCTAACCAGCCTTCAGCCTTATAGTTTACCCACACGGGGACCAGATTATTGCCTCATAAAATAGCTCGGTGCTCCTATTATGGCTTAAACATAATTGTGTTTAAAGACCTTGTTGATTCCATTTAGCAAAATTAGTTTTCATCTTATTTCATCATATAAGAAACTTCTAATTACCTTGATAATATTTTGATATGTGCCCAATTACATTTTTTAAGAATCAAAAAATGCAAGATTTCTTTTTAAGTAAAATTTGTATTGTAAAAAAATGTCCAAGCTTCCTTAGTTTAATGTTACAATTCAACATCCTTTTTCTTGATATAATTTGTTAA
This sequence comes from Perodicticus potto, assembly GCA_963574655.1. Taxonomy (NCBI): domain Eukaryota; kingdom Metazoa; phylum Chordata; class Mammalia; order Primates; family Lorisidae; genus Perodicticus; species Perodicticus potto. The sequence goes on from CAUYRH010096748.1 coordinate 62,932, forward strand.
ACACAGTTAAAACTCCATTATTTCCTTTTTGTTACTAATAAAGTGAAAATAAGAGTTAATTTCTCTCTTGTACATTAATTTTACTTAAAGAAAATTCAGCAATGATCAGTTGAGTTTTAGTAGTATGCATTTTATGTCATACATTCTGATGTTAGAAAATCTGGATCTGAATTCAAATATAACACTTAAGATTTGAGATGGGGGGATCACTTGAGGCCAAGAGACCAGCCTGGGCAATATAGTGATAACTACAAAAAACTTAAAAAAAGAAAAAGAAAGAAAGAAATGTTTGTGAATATCATTAAGTTGCTTAATACACCCAGAATTAGTTTCCCAGTTTCCTCATTTATTGAAAAGTAGTAGTATTGTAGCAAAAAAAGTTATCTTTTAAGAAATTGGTTAATAATTAGATTACTAAGAGTTCAATTAGTATTAGTTTTTCTTGTGTACTAGTTCTCTCCTATTTTATATGTAAAGAGGAATGCATTTTTTTTTTGGCTTGTAGTTGTCATTGTTGTTTGGCAGGCCTGGGCTGGATTCAAACCTGCTAGCTCCGGTGTTTGTGGCTGGCCCCCTACCCACTGAGCTACAGTCACTCAGCCAAAAGAATGTATTATAGAGCTCATATAAGAACATAAAAGAAACATTTTAGATAAAAGGCATCGGAGAAAAAAATCTAGGCAAAGATATTTTTTGTGGTAATCAAGGATCATTGACTGCAGAACAGGAATACAAAAAAAAAATCATATTCATAAGATACATTTCAACGTTTTTTTTCCTAACAAGAAATGGAATACTTTGAGACTCAGTCAAATATCACAGCAGAGTGTAGAGATGACGATTGGATGTCTTCCAATATCCCTTAGCCAAATTGCTAAAAACCTAATTGGTGAGCCACAGAATATTTAGTTTTATGTCAAATATTACCATTAATTCCAGAGCTTTATTTTATTTGTGATGATTACTTTATTGCAATGTTGCAACAGCTTTGGATTTGATGAATGGCTGTTAGTGTGATACTTGTCTGCTGTGAAGTATGAAATATTTTCTGGGCACTAGTTCAGTGATTTACCCATTCTTTCTTTAATTGACAATCACAATTATATCATCTGATTTAGATTTCTTTTCATTCAAGAGTGTATTTTTCGTAAGTCAAATTTATAGAATAGAACAACATGTAAGATCTATTTTTCCACAAAAGCCTATGTATTATTCAGGAACCAATCTTTAATTTCTTTTACAATGAAGATTATAGATTCTGCTCACATAAAAATTATTTCCCAGTATTCTGTGTTAAGGAATCATTTGAATTCTCTTAGTTCAAAAAATATTTATTATCAATTTAACTTATATATCATACTAAAGGCATGTTGGAGCATCTGGAGTGTAATAAGTTTAGCGCGATTCATAAACACTTTTTAAAATGCCTAGTACGTGTTGGATATTAGACAAAGGATAAAAGTCTTGTTTTTTGTCACTTTTGCAAATGTAGATTTTCAGCCATATTTGATGCTTTTGCTACCAAATGTCTATTCAGCTTAATTTTTCTATCCCAACTCTATTAGAAGAGTATCCTTCTGAGAGATACTTTTAAAGGGGATCTATCATCTAGTCTGTGGGAAGTTGGGAGAGAAGGAATATTAGTGGTTGTGAATAATATTGAAACAGAGAAGAAAATAAGAAATAGATCCTTTTATGCCATGTAAGCATATAGAAATTTCTCTAATCAATTTTGTATTAATTTAGAAAATCATTACGATTCTAAACAAAGAAGAACCAGAGTTCAATCTGATTACTTCATTATATTACACATTCCTCTTAGGACCCAACAGTACTAAGACTCTGAGCTTTTATGTGTTAACATTTTCCTGGCCCCTTGAAAAATGACATCAGTGAAATTCACAGAATTCATTGCCATCTACCTCATAAGGGCATTGTGAAAATGCCCGTTAACCTTTATAGGGTGCTTTGAGCTCCTCAAAAAGAAAGACATTACCTAAGAACAAAATAAATAATTTTAAAAGCAACATTTGAATAATTTATCTATAAGTGAATCAAAAACATATACATTATATTTATATAAATACAAAGATGCAATTAAGCAATGAAGTTCTTGGCCAACATTGCTTTAGCTTTTTTGAATTGGAAAAACTTTAAATATGATTTGATGTATTTCATAAACCTAATATGTCAACATTTGCCAATCCTACATACTGAAAATAAATATTTCTATATGAGTATTCAAAAGAACTATTCAAGAACTCTTCATTTTTCTAAGGATGATCCCACAAAATCTCAAGAGAAACTCACGTTAAATATTTACTTCAAATCGGAAGAAATTATTGCTTTGTTTTCATTAAATACTGATTGCAATGATGCCTCATTTTCTATCCATTCAACTGATATTTGTTTACAGATAATGTTAGACTTTGTTATATGCATTAGAAATGCAGTAACTATTTAATATCGAATAATTTTTTGGAGGATAAAATGCTAAAATAAGAAATTATAGGTTGGCTCAAATATTAGTGGAGTCAATGTCTAGCTTTAGAATCTCAACCATGACATTTAATGGTTTCAGAAGACTGACAACATAAATAAAAAGAGTGGTTACAAAGTCTTGGCAGTATGTGTCATTAACGAGTTGTATGCAGAGACTCACTTGATGTTACTGAATCATCACACCTTTTAAGTGGAAATAGATTTTTCTTGCCAAAATCTACAAGGTAGAACAAGAATAAAAACAAAAGATAAATTATATTGTATTCTTTGTTTCTCCTTTCACACTACTCAAAGTTATTGGGATAGATTTGAGAAATATAGCTTTTTTTTAATTTTAATTTTTACATATACATGTGTTAATTAGGTTTCCATTTTTTTGCCTTTGCAGAATTTATTTATTTATTTATTTATTTATTTATTTATTTATTTGAGACAGAGCCTCAAGCTGTCACCCTGGAGAGAGTGCTGCAGCATCACAGCTCACAGCAACCTCCAATTCCTGGGCTCAAGTGAGTCTCTTGCCTTCACCTCCCAAGTAGCTGGGACTACAGGCACCCGCCACAACACCCGGCCATTTTTTGGTTGCAGCCATCGTTGTTCTTCGGCGGGCCTGGGTTGGATTCGAACCCGCCAGCTCAGGTGTACATGGCTGGCGCCTTAGCCCGTTGAGCCACAGGTGCCGAACCAATCTTTGCAGAATTTCAAAGGCTTAAAATTCAATAACAATAACAATGTTTAAGATAAGGACTAGAAACAAAAACCACATAAAGAATGAACTAAGATAAATACATTCAGAAAAGAAAACAGACGGTTACTGTATCGAAATCTCAAGCAATATTAGCAATAATAATGTCAAGAAAGCAACATACACGTTGTCAAATAAGACATTATAGAGTGCTTTGACTCTGAGGCTCAGGATGAAGTCATCAGTTTACTTATTTTTTTTCCAAAGTCTCAAAAAATAGACAACCGATATGATATAAATAAAAGTAGAAGAGAGTTTCATAAAGCAGGTCATGCCAAATCTTATAGACAATAGAAAAAGAAGAAATATTTCAAAATCTTTCTACTTGATCTGGATATACTTGATATTGAGATTGGAGAAAATATATTGTTATAAAGGGAAATTACAAATATACTTCACTTATAAATAAGGATGCAATATCCTAAACAACATATTGACGAGTTGAATTAAAAATTAATGTTTAAGTAATGTACTTTGGTCAAAATTGAATCCAAATATGTGAGAGTTAGTCACTATTTTCTTTCCTTTTTTTTTTTGTTTCCTTTCCTTCACCCCGTTCCTCCTTCTCTCTCTCTCTCTCTGCTCTCTCCGCTCTCTCCTTCCCCCAGGCCCCACTGTGTCATTGTTATTAATTGTCCTCAAATCAAAGTTGAATACACAGGATTCATGCTTCTCCATTCCTGTGATGTTTCACTAAGAATAGTGTGTTCCACCTCCATCCAAGTTAGTACAAACGCTGCAAAGTCTCCATTGTTTTTGATGGCTGAGGAATATTCCATGGTATACACAGACCATAGTTTACCAATCCGTTCCTGGGTTGAAGGACATTTAGGCTGTTTCCATATTTTAGCAATTGTAAATTGGGCAATTGTAAATTAAGTTTCTATTAAAATTTTAATGGTCTTATAAATTATGGCACTAATTTATAAAAATACGATAATTTGTGTTTCATAGTTTATTAATCATTATTTTAATTCCCTTTGCTCTGATATTTTCATTTCTTCCTAGCTACAGGCTATATGTGGACAAGAAATATTTAACAAGTATACGAGCATATAGTTATTTATCTTCACACAACATAGAGGCTATATTGAAGACAGTAAACCTGGGGAAATACTATTTAAAAACCATCCCAGTTAGTCTTTCGGTAAGAATGGGATTTCAGGAGCTACTGAGTATCCCAAATAGCAGTATCATAAAAGATGTACTGGGAAGAAATAAGAAAACCTATGTGCAACCTGAAAATCTGTATACTGAACATGTTTCATACAGGAAGAAACAGGTAAAAAAAATTAAAAAAATGACTGAGAAAAAATATTTAGATGGTAGACAAATAATCGGTATAGAATTTTGAAATGGTAATTTGTAATAAAGAAAACCAACATCCCAGAAAAAGCATCATTTGCTGTTATTTAGATGCAAGATGTATTGGAATAGTAAGAAACATTAATTTGATTAAAGAGATATTTTACTATTTCAGATATTGGAGAGTAGTGGGAATCATTCATTCTTTTATTCATTCATTTGATAATATTTGACTGTGCCCTTGTGCCAGGCATTGTTCCAGACCTGGAAATACACTGGTAAATAAAATAGGTGAGCCAACAGAAAATCTTGACCCTTCAGGCTGTATGTAGCACATAGAGTGTTATCAAAAAATATTTGTTAGATCATTGCTTAGTTCTTCCCATGCCCATTTGATAAAATGTGTCCTTAATTCTTGAATCTATTCTTCTAAAATCAATTCTTTTCACCACATTGCATCCTCACTACAAAAGTTAATATGCCCTTTCAGAAAAAGAAAACTAACAAGAAATCTTACCCTAAATAAAATAAAACTCATAAGAAAAAGTTCAAGGATAATTCTTCAACTACAGAAAAGGCCATGTTTCTTTAGGTAGTATTTTTTTTTCTTTTCTTTCTCTCTCTGTATTTTAAAAACATTTCTTAAGCGAGTACAGGTCTATTCTTGGTCTATTTATGCTATTTAATAAGACTACATCCATAATACCTGACCTGAACTTTGTAGTTCAAAACAAATGGCCCTTCCAGCAGGAAAATAAAAGCACTGAAAGGTAAACTTGTAATCATTCATAAACTATAAATTCTTGTAATTGTCTTATATTTGAAGATGATTTTTTTTTGGAAAAAATACAGGATGTATTCTGTGCCGCTTCTTGGTTTTCTATTTTAAGGTCCTTGGTCTTTGTGAAATGTGAACTTGCTTTGGATGTAGCTTTTTGAAAAGGCCAAGGAGAAATTCTAAACTCCTCTTCATGATAAATTCTTGTTCCCATCGGTGACCTCTTCATTGAGGAGTGAGGGAGGAAGGAAGAAAGAAAATAAGGTTTTCTCTGATGACAAGTCAATTTAAGAGAATCCTCTGATCAATGAGTGTGCTTGGCTAAGGCAAGAGGTTTCTGGTTTCTTTTAAAGGGAAAAAAAAGTGGCCAACACATCCTTGATGCCTTATAGTCTTTGAAAGTGAGGATACATGTTCTCAATAAGGGATCAGAAAGTTCAGCTTGATTTTTGCATAAGGACTTCATTTGCAGAGTATAAAAATATCCTCATGTTAATGGCAAGGAGAGAGGAAGTGATACTCAAAAGTTATATTTGAAAAAAAGCATTAGAAAAGATACACTATAAACAAGATCTTACTACTGAAATGTTGATTTCATTAAGGCTGGATATTTAAAAAAATATATCTGACTTTATCTCTTTATTGAATCAGTGGGGAACTGAAGTAGAAACTATGTTCAATTATAAGATTTATAAACCTGTTGCCTCTCCCAAGCTTAAAGTCAATAACATGAAGGGTATTTGACTATGAATTGCTTATAAGGTAAGAAATGCTAGAAAAAAATGGAACCTTCTTATTCTATTTCACCCAGGAAACTAAACTGTCTGTTAGATTCAACAAAGAGAGAAGTGTGAAAACATGTCCACTAAGGGATGGCCATGTCTCAATCAGTGACAATGGCTTACAGAACAGAATTGTTTTACTCAGAGTACTCTGACTGTATTAATGGTTTCCAACATCCCTTACCTAGTGTGCAATGAACTTTTCTTGGTTCTCAATGTTTTACAAACAGTTAAATGAGTAACAGGAATCATTTGCTTTAATATAGTATTTCTCATAAAAAGTATCTTAAAGTGCTTTTGCAAAGAATTAAAGCGTACAGGGTCCAGTGATGCATATGCTGTGTTGTTATTCACATTGCAAAGTGAAGATATAAAGAGCTTAAGTGGCTCTTCCCAGATCTATGGAAAAATCAGTCAAAGATTCATGAATTAATTGCAAGAATCCTGGCTCCTATTTCATTGATCCAAAGCTGGACCTCATATTTATTAGATAGACATATTTGTCTTTAAGGGCTAACCAGAGGCAGACATTTCTTATAGCTCTAACTATCTCAGCTTAGTAATGAATATTAAAAAAAGAATTGACAGCGTAGGGCACGGTTGAAATGTTAGATTTGTGAAAAGTGTGATTATCCATTTTCTCATATATTTGGCAAAAATAAAATCTTATGTGTATATATCACCTTTTCTCAGTTTGTTTATAACCTACTTTGTTGATAGAGGAATTTGCCTATCAATGAACAAATGACAATCCTTGTTTTTCCTTTTAAAAATTTAAATTTAGATTTTAAAGTATTTTTTTAAATGAACAATAACATTCTTTTCTGCTAAAGACAAAAACAAGAATTTTTTTTGCCCCTGTGTCATTAAGAATAGAATTAAGAATTCACTTGTAAACATTTCCCTTAGAAGGAACTGGTAAATAAGGGCCTCAGATAATATTGTATCTGAGGTCTGACAATGAAGTGCTTGGTGTTGCCACCATGTACTTACATGATGGCAGCACTGTACAAACAACTCAGTAAGGTTTCATAACCTTGATATATCAGTGTCTCACAACTGTGTTTGTTTTGCTGTGTGGCATTCATTAATGGTGTGTTAGTTTGTCTTTTTGTGTGCCATTGCAAAAATGTCAGAGCTTGGATTAGAGCACAGAATGAATATTAAGTTTCTTGTTGAATTTGGCAAGATTAGAAGTGAAACCAGGGATGTGTTAGTCCATGTTTATGGGGATGAGGCCATGAGAACAATGGCAGTGTAGAGGTGGATTAAATGAGTTTCTGAGGAGACAGAAAGTATCACTGATGAAAAGGGGTCAGGGTGGCCAGAAAGAAACAGAACTGACAAGAACATTGCAAGAATGCATTGACTTGTGGGTCAAAATTATCAGCTGACGGTGAGAAACACAGTAGATTTAGCAGACGTCGATGGAAAAGTAGTTGGAAAATCTTACCTGAAAATCTTGAGATGGAACAGATGTGTCTGGAAGGAGCTTACTGATGAACAAAGAGCTTACACAGCACTGTGAGAGAGCTTTTAGCCAGTGAACAAATAGCTGTACTGAAATGCCCTCTGTACTCACCTCATCTGCCCCCAAGGGCACTTTTCATTATTCAAAGATAAAGGATATATTAAAGGAAAGCCATTTTGATGATACTCAAGGCATCAAAGGTAATATGACAACAGCTCTGGTTGCCATTCCAGAAAGAGTTCCAAAATTGCTTTGAAGTGTGGACTTGGCTTTGGCATTGGTGCAGAGCTTTCTGAGGAGCATACTTCAAGGTGAGTGTAGTGCTATGCAGCAATGAGATATGCATTTTCTTCTGGGATGAGTTCAGAAACTTAATAGTCTTAGATCTTCCATCCTCTTCCATACACACAAATACAAAACAATTTGCATTGGTTGTCTTACATATAAATGGCTTCTTAGAATCATGTGATCAACTCAGATACTTTAGTACATGCTGTTATTATGAGATTAATACATCATCCTGTGTATTTTATTAATACTGGATACATTACTTTTTGAAAATGCACTTACATTTTCTGGGATCAATCTGGTTATCAGGTCTAAATAATATCTTGTGCTATTCAGAACATACGTCTTGGTAGAAAAGCTGAAAACTAAAAGTGCCTGATGGCCCTTTGAAAATTTTGGTCTTTTTCTTTGGAGGGTTCTAAAATAAATATTCTGGATTTTATATCTTTAGGAACATTTTTTCCTCTTATCCATTTTCATGTTTCAAAATGGAGCTGAGAAGAGACTTCTTAAGCAAACTGCACTCCACATTAATTCAATATTTCACTTAGGCACTTGTACGTCTTTCTAAACAAATAAATGATTTTGTGGATTTGTCTGTATTCTAGATAAGAATTTTAAAGACATTAATTTAGCCTATGTACACTTTCATTCTACAACATTCCTTCATTGAAACTAAGTGTTTCTTGTTTGTCAATTAGGTGAACTATCATGGGGTATATAAAGTTAGACTCTGCCCTCAAAGAATCTAACGCGTGGGCACAACAAGCACCTAGGGTACCAGGTGGAAAGTTGCAAGTCTAGGATGGAATATCAGTCATATTCAGTAAAGAGAGTCAAGGATAAAATCATAAAGAAACTGTCATCTAGCTGGTATCTATGGGTATATGATGCAGATTAAAAATTATAAACAAATGCATAAATAAGTATTATTTATGCAAAGTATGCAAAAAGAATTTCCTACTTAAAATTTGTTTAAAAGTCTTCCGTTCGTTCACAAATATGTATCCAGTGCCTCTGGTATGTCAGATACTATTCTAGGATATTAAAGTGAATGACAGGTATGTCCCTACCCTTGGGAAGAGTGTGGTTTGGAGGAGGTAGGAAGATGGATAGTATAGAAGTTTCTAGTTAATTACTGTGGCGATCAGTGTAATGAACGTAGAGGTTTTCGACTGCATATGACAAGGACCTCCAAGTTAGTGTGGAGAACTACAGAAGATTTCACTGAGAATCGTGTATTTCGACTGAGACAAGAAAGATGAGCAGGAGTTTGCAGGGGTGCTTCGTAGGGGTTTAAGGAAGGTCAAGGAGAGAGGGGTGCAGTTCACCAGGAGAAGAGGAGGTGGCAAGGCTGAGGACACAGCGCCTTAAGAACCTTGCTGTGCACTCCGGTCGTTATGCAGAGGACAATGAGAAGTGAAAAGTTTGAGGCAGAGAACAAAATAGCCAGATTTCAGTTTTTCAAAAGATGACCCTGGCTCCTGTTTGAAACTAGAGTAGAAATGACAATGAATGGGCATTTAAGAGACATTTTAGTGGACAAAGGAAAAAACGATGGGATTTACATGAGAGTCCTTGTGTTACGGTTTCTCTCGCTCATATTTTCAGCATTAGCTTCTAAAATAAAGTGAAATATACTTGTTGATTACCAAATTCAGGTTCCCCGAGAGAGCCAAGTAGGAAGCCCATGTGTTATCAGAATGCGCCTTCAGTGTGTACCAACTGTGCGTCGGCAGAGCGTCTGCCTCGATGTGTGCTTTGGAATGGTCCAGGTGGTGCCCCAAGATTTCGTAAATTGATTCCCAAGGAGTCAGATAACGATTTTGTGCCCTAAGGAGGAAGATTGTATTAACATATGACCATGATGTGGAAACATGTGGAATAAGACCGATCTTTCAAAGCTTTCCAAATTAAATAATGCGTTCTCTTTGTATTTTTAGTGTTCAGTTAAAGCTTTCACTTTAAACTTAGAATGTGCATGTGTTGATATACTTAAACATATCTTTTATATTACATCATAATGCATACATAAAATATATATAATATGCTTCGAATTTTATTTTGATTATTCAATATGTCAATACAGTTTCTTCTAGAGGATTATTTAGGAATGTAACAGAATATCTTTCAAATAAAAAATGTTATTTCATGTTTTATGAGAAATGCTCCCATCTAAAACAAATTTGAGACTGTTACAAATATCTCACTTTTAGTTTATCAAACAATATTGAATTTATGAGGGAATAGTTTAGCTACAGCAACAGTAAGAATCAGCTTAACACTTCCCCTCCCCTTCATTCAGCTTGAAATGAGATAATGAGGCAAGACTACTCTAGTAGAGATATCACTGTAGCTGAATAATTCATCTGTGAATAGCCCCAGATTGCAAAAATCACAGCATCAGTTAAGCATTATTTATGGTTAGTATGAAGTTAAAACTTTTGGCAATATTTCACAGTACATGGAAAAATTAAACTATTCATGGCAGCACATTTATACATTTTATAGAAATGGATTAAGATGATTTATCTTTTACAAAAAGGTACCTGAACCTATTGAATAATAATACTAATTTAGGTCAATTAATATTATATTTAAAGTTAGGGGAACATTATCATTAAGTTAAGTAATTTCTATAGCTATCTAATCCATCTCATATCAGCCAAGTCTTTCTATGCAATTCTAGTACCTATATTCTGTTTTAAAATATAAACATGGAGATATACATATATATTTTGAGACAGAGTCTCATTCTGTCATCCTGGGGTCGAGTGCTGTGGATCATCATAGCTCACAGCAATCTCAAACTCTTGGGCTCAAGAGATCCTCAGACTTCAACTTCCCAAGTAGCTGGGACTATAGGCTCCTGTCACAGCACCCAGATAATTTTTTCTATTTTGATAGAGATGGGATCACACTTTCGCTCAGGGTGGTCTTGAATAAACATGGATAATTACTAAATAAAACAAAAAAATTGTACAAGGTAATCTATCTCTCCAGTTCTAAATGTCACCCTATCTATAGGACATTTTCCTATAAATTATCAGCTGCATTTAATAGCTTATACTGTAATTATATATAACATGGCAACTGTTAGGGTGGTTGAAAACATAGTGCTTAGCTAAACATACGCAATATAGAAGTTGGTGCATTAAACATTGCTCATGGAAATTAAAAACAAATACAAAGACTCTCGCATAAAGTTTAATTAAATTGCAACATACACAGAAACACTCTTAAAATGTTTTCCTTAATTCATCTATGTCCCTAGAGTCCTATTCATCATGGTGCCATGGCTATCCTTGGTCAATCTCTTTTTCATTTCCACTATTCAAAACGAAAACAAAATAAAAAGCAAAATATGCTCACAAAACCCCTATGATGAAGTAGCATCCACTGAAGAAATGAAACAGACCAAGCATAAACAATATAAATGTTGTGCCTAAAATTTAGAATGATAATATCTTGGGGAATCATTTGCTTGCAAGAGAAATAAACTAATCAAATTAAGAAGAAAAATAGTTTTCCTACTTTATTTAGGGACTTAGAATTCAATATTAGGAGTGAGGATTAACCTTATTCCCAAGGTCAAAATATTGAGTATTACAGGCAGGAGAATGATTGTATAGGATTGGTGTTTCAGTTATTTTTAAATTGAATAAATGGCTATATATATATTTTTCCTTTTATTAAGTCATACACACATAGATTGGCTATATTTTTAATAATCATACATAAATAACAAGCAACTGCTACAAATAAGATTGAAAATGCAATTCAGAAGACAACAGAAAGACAAACAAAAAAGAATAAAAAGAAAGGAAAAAAACTGTTGACCTAAGAATCCCTGTGATCAGATGTTTTCTGCCTGTTGATCTGAGAATGCTGGTAGATTCAATGGAACTATGAAAAAATAAATGCCCATCAACACAGGAGTAGATTAATAAAATGTGTCATCTGTAGACTATGGAGTACTACTAGGTCGTAAAAATGATGAATTCTATTATCTTTTGTAACAACCTGCATGGAATTGGAGACTGCTCTTCTAAGTGAAATATCACAGGAATAGAAAAACAAAATGAACTCACTATGAAATCGGAACTAATTGATCAACACCATATACACATTTGGTAGCAAATCTCGATGGACAGTAAGGAGGGGGAGGAGGCAGGAGAGGAGGGGCGCATTCACACCTAACAGGTACAATGCCTGCCTCCTCCCTCCTCCTTACTGTCCGTCGAGATTTGCTAACACATGAGTATATGGGTGTTGATCAAGTGAGTGTGCCCTTACTTACTGGGCACACTTACAACTTTGACTCAGTGAAAAAGCAGTTCATGTAAGCAAAACATTTGTGTCCCTGTAATGTTCTGAAATTAAAAAAAATAAATAGAACTTATACTGCACAGTGTAGTACAGCAAGAATTTTCCTAGAGTTCCTGGGACATACCCTGACTACCCACATAAGCCCCACCTGTCACTCCTCACCAGCTGCTCTGATCGTCACTGCAGGGAGGGACAAAGGGAGATACTGAGAACCACGTCCGTTCTCTGATCTTGGACTTCAGAATGGTCCTTTGTGCTGGTTTGGAACTGAGATAAATTGGGAGCAGCGTGAAGAGTGTGGCTCATCATTCCTGCCTGTTCTTAGTCAGATCTGGTTTGGTCTGATGGTTAGCTGAGCTCAAGAACCCCAAATCCAACTCCTCGCTTAGGCAAATTTTAAGTATTGTTCTTTGGATTCTGCTTACATAAGCCAGAGTTCTCAGAGAAACAGTATATATCATATGGTAAAGAATTGGCTTCCATGATTATGGTGGCTGACAAGTCCCAAGATCTGCAGGGTGAATTGGCAAGCTGGAGACCCAAGGGATTCAATGGTGTAGTTCCAGTCCAAGTATGAAGGCCTGAGAACTAGAGGAACAGATGGGGTAGTTTTCTACTCAGAACACTGTCAGGCTTGAGACCCAGAAAGAGCTAATGTCTCAGTTCAAGTCGAAGGATAGGCAAAAGCTGATGTCCCAGTTGAAAGGCAGTCAGGCAACAGGAATTATCTCTTCCTTGGGGAGGGACAGCCTTTTTATTCTATTTAGTACTTCAAATGACTGAATAAGGCCCACACACATTAGGGAAGACAATATTCTTTACTCAGTCTATTGATTCAGTGGAATCTCATCCAAACATACCTCACAGAAACCCCCAGAATAACGTTTGAACAAATATCTGGGCACATCTGCAGTCCAGGCAAGTTAAAACATAAAATTAAGCATCGTGTTGGTTTTCTTCCATGAGTGTAGACTTTCCTCCTGACATTTCTCCTATCTCCCCCAGGGCCAATTAGAAATTCTCTTTGATCATTTCCATCAGCATAGAAACCTATTTTAAAGTTACCCATCTTCTAAAACTGCTTCGACCACCCTGTCTCCCTCATGCTGATACTTCTATACTATTTTGCTACTTCTGTAAAACTTCAGAAAGAATTGTCTCCATTAAATTTCTTTATGCTCTAACTCCTATGTTTATGTTTACCTGTCACTTGTGATTTTTTTCTCTTTGGAATTGCACTATAATAATCACTAGGAAATTGCAGTTTTTAAAAAATTCTCAATCCTTTCATAACTTCTCAGGATCATTTAACATAATTGCTCTCTCTCTCTTTTATTAAATCATAGCCGTGTACATTAGTGCAATCAAAGGGTACAACGTGCTGCTTTCATATACAATCTGAACTATTTTCATCAAACTAACATGGCCTTCCTGGCATTTTCTCAGTTATTGTATGAGGACATTTGCACGCTCTCTCTCTGGAATCACTCCTTTTCTTGGATTTCACGGCATGAAGCCCCACCCAGCACTGGTGACCTTCTCACAGCTCCGTTGCTCCCTCTTTTTTTCCTGCAGACCTCTCAGTTTTGGAGCAGCCATAGTGTACACCTCAGTCCTCTTACTTGCCCATCTCCATTCTACCTTGAGGACTTGGGTGACAACATTCACACCATTTCTTTTAAATACCATTTGAAAATTGACTTTCAGCACCCCTGCTTTATAACTATCTGTGTTTCCGTATATCCATCTGTGTGCTCAAACTAATAACAGTCACTAATTAATCACGTTTTTGTAAAGATTAAATAAATTCAAATGACAAATAGTTCAGACTATGCCAGTACAAAGTACGCACAAAGTGATATTAGATGTTTTATATTCCTGTGGCTCTTTTCAATCACTTCTACTAACAAACCCCAGTGGTTTTTTTTTTTTTTTTTTTTTTTTTTGCCATTCTAATTCTTCAGTGAAGTTTTTCTCCTTTCTTTCTCAAAATATGCATTTATGCAATGACATTGATACCAAACATAGTACATTGCTCTGGGAAATGACACTAAATCGGGAATCTAAAATCATTAACTTTGAGACAAATAGTCACAACTGATAAACCATGTGACCTTGGGCAATGTACTTAAGCTTTCTGAGCCCTGTTGCCTTATCAGTATAAAGGGAGTTAAAATGCTGGCAATGTCTGTCCGTGGAATGATGAAGTTTCAGTTACTTTGTATGTATAAAGCACTTAGCATAGTGTCTGTAATGTTATGTGTGAGATGTTATTTTATTATCATATGTGGTAAATTATATATGCTTACTTTCACCAATAAAAGTTTATGGCTGTCTTAGTTTCCCACTGGGTGATAAACCTGCTGAATGCCAAGTCCTATCCACAGTTGATGTAAATTTGGCTGGAGATGTTGGTGAATTTCACCAAGTTTACATGCACCAGGAGGTGGTCAGATTTTGAGAGACCTTCCTGAAATACGAGATGGGACAGGGTAAAATAAAGGAGTCGACTGTGTATATTAGGTTTGGGTTGTTTGTTTCCCCCTGAGAAGCCGAGCTGCGATTGCTGCTGTTTGCTAAGATGGGAAAGGCTTAGGAATAGAAAAAGTAGATATCTGAGCACAAAAGATTAACTTGCTCTGTTTGAGCTACATACAGTTGGAGATGCCCGTTCCTACCATAGTAAATATATGAAGAAGGAATTTAAATACATGAGTTAAGAGGTGAAGAAATGTGGCACGGTTGGAGATAGAAATTTAAGATTTGTCAGTACATAAAATCATATACAGACATCAGGGTAGATGAGATTCTCTAGGGAGAAAATGGGGCTAGGCAAGAGGATCTCATACAACTAAAACTTGGTAATCTAAAAGAAGAAGAAGAACCAGCAACTAAAACTCTGAAGGAAATCAAAGTATAAATCAGAGGTAAACCAAGAGAGTGATGGAATAAATCCAGGAAAGAAATATTTTGAGAAGTAACAGGTGGCAAGCCATGCCAAGTGGCATGAAAGGCTGAGGTTGGTGGCCTCAGTTAGGGTCTTGGAGATAAAGAACTTTATTGGAAATTGTTAAGAAATTATTGAGTGTTAGGATGTGGAAACAATGAGTTTGAGACAATCTGGAGAAATTTGTCTCTGAAGGAGAACAGAGATGGCAAAAGGGGGGACATTAATTTCATTCAAGCAGTAAAACATGAAATCGTTTTGGCTATGACAGCTGTCAGAGTATTTATCTTCAGCCTTAGTTCAGGTAAACTAGATAGAGAAATCAATACCATTTTCTGCAGGTACTATTTCTTCCTAGACTCTCTGAAATGAAAAGCTAGATAAAAGACGATGATCTTTCCAGAAAAGTCTATGTGTATCCTTTATTCCATCCAAGGCATTTGAATTACTGTGTTTTCTTCTTGGAATGCCTTCTACCATCATAGACCAAGAACAACCCTGTTTCGGAGATTATAAAATAAAAAGACACATCCTGGGTTGCTAAGGAGCTCACAGCATAATTATTCCTCATTAAGTTCTGAGTTTTGTCATCTTTGGAGGATTGTAAAATTTACTACCCTATCAATTGGGTTACCATCTTTAGGAGAAAAAGTGTCATTTGTTCTAAATAGATAAAAATGAATTTGCTCTCACAGTACTTTTGAATTAAAATAAAAAGTCCATGAAAAATAACTTTCAGATTCAACTTTTCTGGAGAAAATTATAAAGAACAAAAGCATCTGCAATGTGTGTAAGTTGGCAAGTATCGTTGTCTGGCACTTTCCAAATTGTTTTAGCAACGTTTGGCAAGAATCTATCACAAATTATGGATGATGATAATTTTGCAGTATGTGAAAGCAGATGGAGAGGATGAATTGACGAAGTGAGTGTTTCTTCCTAGGCAACTGATTGGTAATAATAATTATCTTTAAAGAAGGCAAAAAAAAAAATGACCTCGTGACTTTGTACATATGTATATAAAATTTTGAGAGCTTCTCTATTGGAAAATACCTTCAATTTATACATAATTAGAAACTGATACAAAGAAATGTACCGAATGTTACTCTAGAGTGATGCACAGCGTATACACAGGACACTCTTTTGACTTCTATAAAAGCATAATTGTTTCCAAATGTCTGTGCGCGAAGGAAGATTATTAATTAAATTGGCAACTAATTGAAGAGAGGGCACATAATTGATAGAAGCTTATTTTTCTTAGAGGTAAAATTCCCGTGCTTCTAACAAATGAGATCATTTTTTTCGATCTTTTTTTTAAACTCTTGAGTAATCACATGTAAAATCATGGTAAGTTTATAAAATGGCCATATTTCAAGGAATTGAACCACCAGGAAGTAAGTGTTATTTAAAAACAATCCGTGCTGGATTTCATGGTTTATAACAATGTATTTCAGAAGAGGGCTGAATCACACAAACAAAATCTCTGAGATCAAATGCTGGGCCACTGAATCCTTGCAGATGACTTAACCTCTTAATAGCCCTGTCCCCTTTACCTTTGAACTAACTACACTCAGGATCCAACCCTAACACCTCCAACACAAGAACGCTGTCTGCTTTGTCATTATTTCTTACCTGAATTAT
The DNA here is from genome assembly GCA_963574655.1 of Perodicticus potto. Lineage (NCBI taxonomy): Eukaryota > Metazoa > Chordata > Mammalia > Primates > Lorisidae > Perodicticus > Perodicticus potto. The sequence goes on from CAUYRH010096748.1 coordinate 79,717, forward strand.
TGAAATAACCTTGTGGCGCTTCTTCCAATCTTGCTCTCTCCGGACAACTGTCACCATGGCAGACAGATGTCATTAAATACACGTCAGATCATGACACTCTACGATTCAAACCCTCCGAGGCATCTTCTGGTCTTCAGGGCTTTGTCTGTGTTTGTCTCCTCCTCATCCCTCAAACCTCATCTTTTATACTTGCCCTTTGCCCCTATTTCTCACACCTCAGGCTTCCTTGAAGACCCCTTGCAGGTCCTCTCTGTCCTCGGGACTTGCTCTGTGCTCTGCCTGGGGAGCCCCCTTCTCTCACGCAGCTCCATGACCTGCTCCTCTGGGTCGGCCATCAGGGAAGCTTCCCTGGGCATCGTCTTTAAAACGTCAACCTTCGCCACCCCCCCGCGTCTATCACCTTTCCCTAATTTATTCATTTAGTTTTTTACAAGACTAATTGTCTCCTGTGTATTTTAGTAATTTATGTTCTGTATTAGTTTGTCTCACCTCACAAAAACGGAAGGTCCATGACAGAAAGGATTTTCATCTCTATTATTTAGTGTACCTGGCACAAAATAGGACCAGCAAATATTTTTAAGTGAATTAATACATGGTAGATTATTAGTTATCAGTTATTAGGATGGGGGGCATTCAGGTTCTGCTTATTCTCTTAGCCTCACACTGGCCATCAAGTGAATTTGATGCAGGTTCCCCAGCTCAGGGCTGGACACAAACTCCACTTTCTGGGGAGGATGGATATAGGATCCCTTCACCTAGGGCTGTGCACAGACTCTATTTCTTAGGCCCAAGCAGGCTCACAGACCAGTTCGAACACAGACCACGTTCTCTTGGCCCAACACCAGTCTGTTCATTGTCCCGTCTAAGCCGCCACTCCTGGAGCAGAGAGCACGCCCCAAGCAGGACCCACATTCCTGCACAAAGCAGTTGTAAAGTTAGCTTCTGCCCGTGGGCCATGGGTGCCACACAGTTGTGGCATATTTTAGACATGCATTCCGTCTCCCTAAGCCTCCTGCCCACAAGGTGAGAACAGCTGCATATAACCCCTAGACAGAATGCCCAAATAGGGTACCCACTCGGGATTCCCCTCCATTGCACTGGAAGCTTTTATCTTTCTTCTTATCTATCAATAAATTCTGTCCTCTGGCTTACTCATGGTAGTCTGTGGATTCAGTCTTCAAACCTCTGAGACTAAGGACCCAGCAAAGAGAGAGAGAGAGAGAATCTGCTCACAACTTAATGTTGCCTTACAGATAAAATCAGGCTTAAATTCCAACTTAACTAGACTGTTATGGGAATTGAACAATATAAAAATATCTACCTTACAGGCTGCTTTGAGGTTGAATGAAACATTTACATGAAAGTCCCTAGTATACTGTTTGGCAGATGAAAGGTGATGAATTATGTTAATAGAATTTGCATCTGAATGAAGAGGTAATGTTATGCAAATCAAAATATCATTTATTTAGTTTCTGCAAATATGTTTATGTTTAAGAAAAGAAAATTATATGGATTATTTTGCTTGGGAAATTTTGTGAGGCATAGAATTTTTACCCAATTGTCTATTTGTTCCTAACCTTATTCATATATATCTACATGGCTTCTAGATTTTGCTCATAAAATATGCATAGAAAATGCACGACTATCTTGCCAATGTCTTATCCTCAAGGACCACCAGAAAAACAATTGTTGAACAGAGTTGGGTTTATTGAGCATTGTAATGAGAAGACAGAGACCATACTCCTTCAGGAACTGTGAATGTCCCAGTGAGAGGATTTTAAAAAGAATTAGAGCTGTGTAAGGTAATTTGATGGGAGCATTCTAGTACTTTGAATCATGTGCTAATGGGAGTAGGGACAATTCTATTAGTAGACATCTTAATTTTTTCCTAAAGCATGGGAGAGAAGAAGTGGGGCTCTGTTCTAATTGGAAAAGTAGAGGCAGTTGTTCATGTTAGATGAGGGTAGAGGACATTTCATAATTTGTGTGAGTGTGGTTTGTGTGTTGATCTTGTTTGGGCTCATCTGTAAATAGTGAGTGGCCTTGTTTTTGTCTCACTTCATTATGGTCACATTGTGGCCTCTTCTGAGTTGGAAACCCATGAACTTCTTTATGTTCAATCGGAGAACACTATGACCTTGCCCTGAGTACAATGCCAGCTCCTAGCTTCACCATTGCCTAACTTCTAGGGCCATATTAGCTCCCAAATGCAAAGAGCTGTATTTTCCTTTCTCAGGCTCGTACATATATGCACATTTATTGGAACTTGGTTTTGATGATTTCAAGACCAGTTTTTTACTAAATGGTAAGCCAACCAAATTTAGATGAATCGTTCTTAAGATATATTACTCTTGGATAAAAATGTCAGCATAATTTTATGTCCAAATGAATCCTAAATAATTTATAATATAGTTTTGATACAAATTGATACTCAACCTTTCTTAGGTTTACAGTTGTAAATATCCAAATATAGCCTAAATAAAAGTTTTTGTTGGAGCAAATGAGGTTTTCCAGATATATCTGTAATGTATATATCATTTTTCTAGAATGCATTATCACTATTAAAAATAGCCCTTGTGCTAAAAGTAAACAGAGTTAACAATTGCGATGTGAACGTTTTCTTGTAATTTAAACATGAAGAAGCATCCAATTTTATCAAGTGGCCTTTAAAAGTAATTACAGCTTAAATAAAATCACACCACTCAATTTTTTTGGTACTCTGTTAGCATTTAAAAATTTGTTTATTATATATGAATATCCCACCTATTATAAAAAAGAACTTATGCCAGTTCATTTAAATGTCGGTCTAAGATATTAGCTATTATTCTAAAGTAAAATCTTTTAGCATTGTACTTTTAAAACTTATTGTATGAGGTCATTATCAGGATAAGTGATTCTCACATAAACATGTATCTTTTTTTTTTGTAGAGACAGAGTCTCACTTTATCGCCCTTGGTAGAGTGCTGTGGCATCACACAGCTCATAGCAACCTACAACTCCTGGGCTTAGGTAATTTTCTTGCCTCAGCCTCCTGAGTAGCTGGGCCCACAGGCGCCCACCACGTCTGCCTATTTTTTGATGCAGTTCGGCTGGGCTGGGTTTGAACCCACCACCCTTGGTATAAGGGGCCAGTGCCCTACTCACTGAGCCACAGGTGCCGCCCCATAAACATATATCTTCATATATAGGTATATGTGTGTGTGCTGCCAGAGAAAATAATTACAGTAACCCTTTTAGACTGGTAGCTCTGAATGTTCATCTAGTTGAATCCTTCTTTTATTGTAACGAAAATGAGACAGAGAGACAGACATTAAATTACACTCTAAGACACACAGAGCTGAAATAAGGAGCTAGAGTTTTCTACTCCAGAGTCAAACCTTTTCTACTATGACACTTGTCTTATCTCTTCGGGTTAAGTTGAAAATCTCCTGTGGATTTATCTTCCTTATATAGAAATTCATATAAATTCAATATTTATTATATGGGGAACCTGAAAGAACAGTGAATAAAATTGTCAAGTTCCTTTTATTTTATCACATTTTGCTACTCTTAAAAAAACTTCCTTGATCATAAAATGATCCAACAAAGGTTAGACATAGGTGACTTTCTATTGCCTAGTATGAAATGAGAGCTTTAGAAATGATGAATCCTTCTGTGGATAAACCCCAGCAGCCTAGCTTTCAAAAAAATATTAATATTATCTAGTTCTTGTTCAAATTTTCACTTGTATCAAGAATTTTAAGACCTTGGTGGGGTGCAGTGGTTCACACCTGGAATCATAGCACTCGGGGAAGCTGAGGCAAGAAGCTACCTTGAACTCAAGAGTTAGAGACCAGCCTGAGCAAGAACTAAACACAGAAAAAAATTAGCCGGACATAGTGGCAGGCACCTGTCACCTGTCATCCCAGCTACTTGGGGGCAGAGGCAGAAGGATCGCTTGAACCCAGGAATTATAAGTGTCATGGCAACAGCCTAACTCTAGCTTGGGCAGCAGAGTGAGACTGTCTCCAAAATAAAAGGGAAGAAAAAAAAAAAGAATTTTAGGACCTCACCAACCTTGATAAAATCCTGAACAGTTTTATGTTAAACACTCTGAATTACTAGTTCAGTATATTCCTTACTCCACATGTAACAAGCTTATGCTTAATAGTTAAAAAAAATGAAATTCACAAGTTCTATGAAATACAAATCCATAACATTTTTCATTGTTTTTTTAGGCCAGATTTGGGAAAAATAATTTAAGATGGATTTAAAGCAAAAAATATTATCCTTAATGTTCTATTTTAGGCTCTAAATTGCTTCTTAATAGAACTGTTCGAACAAATCAGTAAGAAAACGAAAACAGAAATCTGATGGATTTCACCATAATTTAAAGTTTTGCCATCTTTTTTCTTTTAAAATCACTTCTCTTAATAAGTGATTTTTTTACAAGAGCATTTAGGCTTATAAATGTAGTTAGAAATTTCACATGTTCTCCCAGAGTCCCTTTTTTAAAATCCCCACATAAGGTCTGTGTGCACGTGGGATACACTCGGCTAAATGAAACACTCCGTTACAGAACCGAGTTCGCAGTGTGCCAATTTAGCCAATGTTTTTGCATTGGTGAGGCCATCCTTATTTAACACCTCATAAAAAGAAAAGCCAGCCTCTCACCAAAGAACTTCTTCACTGTGCACCAAGGATGTGCGCTTAAAAAGGTCTCCTACTGTGTGTAAAGTGGGTCTGATCCTTGTAGGGTATGTAGGGGATTGTGGAAATGCCTTCATGCTGCAGAGTCAGTGCTCCTTGGAGATGAAGATGCAAATCTCAAAACAATAAATTCCAAGTTTGTAACGAACACCCTGAAGAAAACTTTGACAAATCATAACTGTCAGTAACATAGATGATGAAAGTTTTTGCCAAGGAAAGAATACAAATCACTGTGCTGTTGGAAACATCTCTTTCTCTCTCTCTCTTTCTCTCTCTCTCTCTCTCTTACAGGCATATCATCAACTTTAATGATAAAAGCTTTCCACAAAAATAATTCTTAAGCCTCAGGAACAAACACCTCTTTGGCACCCTGAGAGAATATTCCACAAACATCATCAATCTCCTTCGGATCATGATTTACAACCTTTCCCTTTGGCCGACTTGAGCCATTTGTGAGCAGCGCCAGCAGTATCACACAGGGATTTTCCTCCACTTTGCCCTCGAAACATAGAGCTACTTACCCATGTGCGGCTGCCGGTTTGGAACCACGTGCTTGACAAAGAAATCAAGTGCAAGCTACAGATAGGAAGTTATGAAAGCACTTTCCAAAACAGCTGCTTATTAATGCCTGCACTCTCTAGAAAAATGTAGAAGGGGATAGATATTTCTATGCAAGTCCTGAAGCCAGTTGGTTTCATTCCCTATGGAATTGTCAATGGCAACCAGTAGAACCAGTAACATAGAATTCAGGGCATGAAATTTGGGCTTTTCAAAAGAAAAAGAATCAAAGTCCATGAAATCATCTGTATGGGTGCATATGTCTCCTTACAAAATTTGTATCTCAAGAATTGTTAACAGTCGTATGATAAATACCATCTTTTGGGATGCTTTCCTTGAAATTAAAGAGAGGAGTCAAGGTGCCACAGCTGAATTCGTTTAGTTTGTGCCTAAAACCCACTGTGGCTCTGTGTATGCACTAAAACAGATGAGCACACGCTATTAACTGGTGACTAACTCGCAGACATCATTGAGAGCAGAATAACTGTGCCCCTCTCAGGAAAGCGTGCAAACATGATTTCTTGAAAACACACCAGATCTTTAAGATGTCTTTATCGAGTGAAATGGTAGCTACCGAAATGTCCAGCAATATTTATGAAGGAAACTTTGCAAGGCATCATGTTTGTTATAACCAAGTGATACTAGCCACAGAAATTTGTGGAGCTGTGAACTTGATAGAAGGGTCAGAATTGTTACTCACTTTCTCCAACCTCAACAAATAAGGTGCACTTATGCAGAAAGGGAGGGAAAGAAAGTAATAAAGACACACACATTACTCCAGTCTTAACTGTAAATCTTACATTTTATTTTTATATTTGTATTATAGGAAGTGATGATTCACAAATCCAATTGCTCAGAAGGTTTAGTGAAGAACAGTCAGATCAGGGAACATCTATATTAAGAAAATCAAATTCATGTTCTTTACATAGGCAAAGGGGTTCATATTTTCAATTTCTTCTTGCTTGGGTTTTATGTGGTCTGTGACATGGGCTGGGATGTACTTAGTTATAAGTATCAAGTTGCTGAATGAAAATGAAGTAGAGGCTTGGAAGATGCACTGTCTCCTATATTGCTAGTGGTATTATAAGTGGAAATTTCTAGAAGGCAATTGAAATATTAATAGTTTTACATTGCCTCAAAAATGTCTATATACTTTGACAGAGGAATTTCTCTTTTCTGAATTGATCTTGAGGACAAAATATGAAATTCATATAAATATTTCCATATAGAGATCCATTGTATAATAACTAAACATTGGAGACTAATAATAATTAAGTAAATGATGTTGATAATATACTGATATGCTGTGATATATATTACATTGAATGTATGTAATATATATAATCATACATCAAACAGTAGGACAAACATCATGTTGGGTTTTTAAAAAACCTCTATATTTTCACATAATATGTTCTTCATTAGAAAAATGTATACTTGGAAAAATATTAGAGGAAAACATAATGAAATGTTAATAACAATTTATTTCAGAGTGTAATTATGAATGATTCTAAGTTTACTTTTTTTTGGTATTCTATATGCTTTAGTTATAGAATTACTCTATTACAAAGTCTCCTTTAGAATTGGTTGTTGCTGAATAAAATACTATATTCGTTAATCTGTTCCATTTTCCTAGGCATAGAATGAAACTATATTTCCCTGTCCCCATGAATCCTGGGAGCCATTTTTCAGGTTATATCAGTGGCAGACAAACAGAAGTATCATGTTTCTTCCCTCCCAAGCCTGTCAGGGATAGATGTGCTTTTCAATAGGCAAGCCCTTTTGTTCAAGACTAGAAGTGGAAGACTCCTTGATGGTAGATCATTGTAGACCTTTTAGCTACCATCTGGATAAGAGCTAAACAAGTGGTTCATGTCAACTTCCTAAACACTCAATTATAATTTTTGAGATTTTCCGTTTTTTTTTGTTACATCAGCATAGCCTAGGAACTACCAGCTATTTTATAGTAATACTCAGCTAGTTATATTTACTTAATTCAATCACAGAGAAGCCTGTTTTACAAACTGAGAGTACGTAAGATATTGCTCCTTTTATATGTTCTGATTACTTTATGTAGCTCTAAAGCTATTAAAATCTAAGGTTTTGTTGTTCTTAGTTGTTTACCCACTGCCATTGAGACTAGAGAGCTCTTGGATTTTATGTTAATGGCAAAAATACATGCACAAATATAACAAATGTGTAGATGTTATTGCTACAAGATGCCTTCTTCAATTCAGGAAAATCTTTTCACCCTTGCACACTTTTATATAGACCCTTTTTTCATCCTGGAATTTCTCCTTCTCTACATAATAAATGCCTTCTCATTCTTTAAAACTAAACTCAAATGGCCATGTTTCAAGAAAGCCCTTGTTTAACACACTCCCCACTGTATATCATTCTATTTAAGCTCTGGGTACGGAAAAAAAATTGATTAAAAAAGTTTTATGGTCCCAAGTCCTAACAAAGAAAGTAGTATAAAATATGGACTCATTAATATGATATTTTTTTCCCAAACATAATTTGTTTGTATAGTTTTATGTCTATCAATGCTACTTGCACAAGTGACAGAACCATGAGGCTTTCTTATTATTCATCCTTACTATTTAACTTGGCTATAATAAAGATTCTTCACCTTGGGATACTTTTGATTCAGCAATTTTAATATAAATTCTGGTAGCTTTTTAACTCTTTTAGTAGCTTAACTCTGCTGGTAGCTTAAGGTTAAATTTCATGTAACATTTTGACATTAAATAATAATTTCTCTAATGATATTTTTTATGAGGTGACTATATTAGCATATAAATCTTAACTTACCTGTGTGATTTATGGACTACAATGCAGTCGTTAAAAAGAATGCAGTAAATCTAGTATACTACCTATAAAGTATTTTGCAATATATTTTAGAGTCAAAAAATAATGAATGGCATATTCTGCATAGGTTATGGGCTTCTGCTTCTACTTAAGATGTAGCAAACTACACGAATGCGTTGCCTCTGCCCTGACTACAAAAAAGCTGAGCAGTCTATAAAATCATACCTTTTATTGAGAACAGCAGAATTTTGACTTCACAAGGCAATTAAGCAAACTAGATTCCAAGCCCCTAAAAGAGGAGACAGAACACATAGATCCTTATGCCTTCAGTAGAATATGAGAGGAGTAAAAGTGGGTAATAAAAGAATGGCTAACATCTTAGCAAATTGTTAAAGTCACAGTGAGTATTACTATAAAAGTTTAAAACCATGGAGGGACCCAGACAGAAGAAAAGTGTGCTGTCATTCATAGCGCTTTTCCACGATTTTCCATCCAGTAATCTGGACAATGAGGGGAAAAGCCAGAACATTGAGAAAGTTCTTCCTCAGCAGTAGATAGGTATAAAATCCTGCTAATTCCTCATATACTTCCTCACGTGAAGCACAACTGCTCCCTCTGAGATAGGGACAGACCTCCCCCCCATCCTCATCATGACCATCATGCAAAGTAACATTGACCAATTGAACTACTGAGAACAAACTATTAAAATCTAAGGTTTTATGATTCTTAATTGTTTATCCCCTGGCATTGAGACTAGAGAGCTCTTGGATTTTATCTTAAAGGCAAAAATACATACAAAAATATGACAAATGTGTAGATGTCATTGCTACAAGATGCCTTTAATTCAGGAAAAATTTTTCACACTTGCAGAGAACCTGCCATCCCTGCCTCCACTGGTCCTGGTTAGAAGGACTCTGCTCTCAAGGAAGAGGTAGGAGTAGGATATATCTGTCCCTAAGGAAGAATCAGGAAACCCACAAAGGAACAAAATATTGTATTGATAGAAAGCAGATGTCTGCTATTAATGAAGGGAAGGGTAACAAATCCTCTTCTATCTAAGACCATCTGTGGATCAAAGCAAAGTTTGCCTGCTAAGACTGGGAGTTATGATGGTTAATTTCATGTGCAACTTGACTGGGCTAAGGGATGCCCAGATAACTGATAAAATATTATTTTTGGGTATATGTTTGAAAATGTCCCTGAAAAAAATATCAGTGCTATAATTTGAAGGTGTCCCCCCCAAAATTCAGGTACTGCTTATGTGATGGTAGAAAGAGCTAGGATCTTTAAGAAGAAATTTGACCAAAAGGGCTCCTCCCTCAAGAATGGGCTTGACAGAGTTTCTCCTTCTATCTGCCTGTCTTCTGCCACATGAGAACACAGTGTTCTGTAAAGGAGGTGACATCTTGGAAGCAGAGAGTAGCCCTCAACCAGAAAATCAAACCTGCAACACCTTGTGATCTTGGCCTTTTCAGCTTCCAGAACTGTGACAGATGTATTTCTGTCCTTTATAAATTAACCACTCTCAAGTATTCTGTTACAGTAGCACCAAAACATACTGAGACAACTAACATTTGAGTCATCAGACTGATTAAAGAAGACCTTCCTCAGCAATGTGAGACCAATGTGAGTAGGGTTCATTCGATCTGTTGTAAATCTGAATAGAACAAAAAAGCAGAGATAGGAGGGTGAATTTATTCTCTTTGTTTGGGCTGGAACACCCATATCTTCTTCTGCTCTTAGAGATTGGTACTCGGGGTTCTCAACCTGTCTGCGTCAATTCTAGACATATCCTATTTGCACCCCTGGTTCTCTGGCCTTCAGAATTGGATTGAATTATTCTATTAACTTTCCTAGCTCTCCAGATTGCCCATCCAGCAATCTCCAGATTGCTCCAGGTTATGGAACTTCTCAGCCCCCATAATTGCATGATATTATTCCCTTTTTTTAAAAAGTCAAGAAATAGCAAATGTTGGTGAAAAGAGAAAGGGGATACTTATATACTCTTGATGAGAATATAAACTCTTTAAACATCTGTGGAAAACAGTATGGGGAGTTCTTAAAGAACTAAAAATTCAATTCCTATTCTATATAGAAATCCTACTACTGGTTATCTCTAAACAAAGAAAAAGAAGTCATTATGTCAAAAAATACTGCATTTGTGTATTTATCACAGCACTGCTCACGGGAGCAAAGATGTGGAATCAACCTACATGCCCACCAGTAGATGAGGAAAATGTAGTGTATGTATGTACATACATATATACACATCATAGAATACTACCCAGAATAAAAAAGAGTGAAATCGTGTCTTTTTCAGTAACATGGATGGAAGTGGAGGCCATTATCTTAAGAAAAATAACTCAGAAACTCAAATACTATATGTTTTCACCTAGAAGTGGGAGCTAAACATCATACACACGTGGTTACAGAGAGTATAACAGTGGATAGTGGAGACTCAGGAGGGTGTAGGAATGGGAGGGATGATAAATTACTTACAGGGTACAACGGACACTATTCGCGTGACAGCTATACTGAAAGCCCACACTTCAGTGCTATGTAGTATATCTACGTAACAAAACTGCACCCTAAATCTGTAATGATAAAAATATTTAAACTTAAAAAATAAAAAAGGTGTTAAGAGCAAAGAGACCTCCCACTAGTGATTGAAATACATGAATATGCCTAGAAAAAAGACATGTTCCTCCATTAGCAATATATATGGAGCATTATTCTTGAATACACATTGGAAGAATTTTTTCCGAATTCACAATTATGAAACAATTTTTTGCACTCATAAAAAAGCAAAATTTTACCATGAAATCATACTGCAAAGCGTACCTTACCTTTCTTCTTGACATCAGGCTGCTCAAGATGGTGTTCAGTAAAGCTCAGAAAGAAAGTGAAGAAAATTGAGAGGATCAGTGGGAACTTCTCTCCATGGTCTGTGCATTTTGGGCATTGAGGAGAACTTGCTTTAATTTGGGGATGAAGTTCACTGAAGAAAAAGCAAAAAAGATAAATCTTTATCCAGAATATTTTGTTATAGAAATAGTATTTTTAAAATGACTTTTTATTACATGATCTCATTTTGTAAAAGGAATCAAGAGCATTAAGTAGGACATGAATTTACACTGAACTTTTACTCAACTTATTTTCTTGAGTGAGGATGAAACATTCAGGTCTTGCTTACATTTTTCCAATGCTTTTATGGCTACTAAAAGCATTTATTACTTCTGTATGCAGAAATCATAAAATAGTGAATGTTAAATACACATAGATTTTTCTAAGTCCTATTACAAACCAGATGTTTTTCTCCATTTTTACTTGTTTTTATTTTTCCCAAAATAATTCCTATTAATGCTTATTTTATATTCTTTTATAAAAGCTCTAAAATTATTTTAGAATATGAATGATTTTGTACTATACTGTTTTTCAGGTCTGTGAATAAGTTTCTTTGCAGGTTGTTACATGCTATTTATAGACATTATGTTTAATGACTTCAAATCTCTATAACATTTATAATATGCATATAAATAACATTCTATTGTTTGAGCGTTAAGTTTGTTTCCCCTTCTTTTTCTCCTTAAGCAACAATGTATTATTAATTAAGACACTTTGCAAGTAACAGAAATCAAGTTTATGGAGTTTAAATAAAATAACAACAAAAGAAAATTTTTATATGGTTCTTTGGGTGCTCCTCCCAATTCAAGGAAAGTTTGAACAAAATGTTTAGTTAGATCTGAGACTGGGACAGTTCTAAGGTGCACTACACAAAATGGTTTTAGCTTCTCTTCTATATTCAGCCGCTGAAATAAATTCTCCCAACTCCTACCCTTCAGTTCAAATGTCAAGGAGAAGATCTTATTGGCCTGATTCGTGTCATCTAGACAAACATGGCAGCTAGAGAGAGTGTCCCCTTGTGAATTTGGAAACATGCTTTTAATAAATGGGCTATGCAGATATGTTAATAAATTATTTCTGAGAATATATGATGACCATTTTGGGGTAGAGAGATTTTTCTGAATTTAGAATTGTTTCATTTAAATGAATTTTAAGGTATAGACTTTCTCAGTAAAAGGATATAAAAGATTTATTTAAGTCTCAGTACGTTTATGTCTGTTTGTACTGCTTGCTATAAGTAACCTCCTTTGCTGCTGTCATCAACGCCAATGTCTGAACCTACTAGTTATTAGCTGCTAATGTCCCAACAAATACCCAAAGTTTCAACCCTTTTCCTGAGCTTCCAGAATCTTCTTCCCCAGTTGCTTGCTTCCCCTCAGGTACAGAAAGTGTCACTGGCACTTCCAAACCACAAGATCTGAAATTAATTTCATAGAATTTTGGCTGAAACCTACTTCTTCTCCTCTATTACCTGAATTTAACTAATACTTAGTGGAAATTTTCAATGGTTCCCCCAAACTTTAAGATAAATAATGTTTAATTCTGTGCACTATCCATGTAGTTTTATTCTACACTGGTAATTTAAGGGGCTCTCCATCTTCACTCTTAACATAACCTCACTCTGATATTACCATACACATATAGTGAAGAGCTTAGCTAACAATCTAAGATCTCAACAATTTCTGGGGAAAGTCAGTTTCTCTCAAGCTGGATGACAATATAAGGTTTTGGTAGCACACAACAAAAAAATGAATTCTGGCTAAACAAAACTAAGAACTAGGTTGAGAAGTTACTAGGAACTGAGAAAAATGACAAGAGGTAAACTCTAGAAGGCTAGTGAACAGAACAAATAGCTACTGAGTGCGTCCTCTGTGTTAGGTAAGATTCAGACATTCAAGGGGAAGATGAAAAGTCTGCTCTCTGTGATTTCCCAGCCAAGTAGGATCTTACAAGGCACGACAAAGGACACACGTGTGTTCCCTTTTCACCTCTTTCATACAAATTTAGGAAAATATTTTCCTGTCAGTGGTCAACTAGTAAAACATATACAATCAGTATACTCTGAAATAAACTTTTTAATGAGTAATTCAAGGGTCCTGTAAGACACACAGTTCCTCTATTTCTCAATCATTGATCACTTGTCTATACAATGATCAATCCATGGACAGATAATAAGATACACATTTTGTGGAGTTCAGTGTGATGAGAGGTAAGTCATTCCACTTTCAAATGGGGAAAGTAAGGAGACTTCACTTTTGAGGGTGTCACTTGTGCTTTGAAGAAGGGAAATTGGATTTTCCTACAAGGGCTAGCTGGAAAAGAATATATAAGGCAGTGACGGGAACAGCACGTACAAAACCGTGTGCACGCATGAGTTCAGGTGTGCTAAAGACCCAGCGGTAGTGGGGCTTTGGGTCTGTTTTGAATATATTGCATCAGGGAGAAGTAGTCTTAGCTCAAGACAGAAACACAGTGGCAGCCCGTGAGAGCTGTGAAAGGTAAGGACTTGGACTTGACTAGGTAGGCAATGGCTTGTTGTAGAAACTTTCAGGAAAGGGTAAGATGATCACATGTGGAATTCAGAAAAGTCACTCTGGCATCAACAAAGCAAACAGGGACAAGGAATGGATAATAGGAGGGAGCCCAGAAGAGGGCTGCTGTCCATCAGGATGGTGCAGGAAAACAACTAAAACTACTTTCAAATATTGTAATGTAAAAAATACCAAAATGCAGGCATAACATTAAACATGCAAGCTAAGAGTGTTGATCGTCTTTTTAAATATTTATGAGCCAGTCTGTAAATACTGTTAGGCAGACTCTTTAAAAAAAACCATGTTGTTTATTAAAACATTAAAAATTTCAAGCAACCATCTATATAAGATATAGTTGCCTTGGCTCATGTTAGGCCTCATTACTACGTGTCTGAGAGACGAGGGAGGGGGTGAGGGAAAGAAAACAAAAAAGGAAAGAAAATAGTGACTAATTCTCACATACATTGGATTCAATTTTGACCAAAGTACATCACTTAAACATTAATTTTTAATTCAACTTGTCAATATGTTGTTTAGGATATTGTATCCTCATTTATAAGTGAAATATGTTTGTAATTTTCCTTTATAACAATATATTTTCTCCAATTTCAATATCAGGTATATCCAGATCAAGTAGAATGATTTTGAAATATTTCTTCTTTTTCTATGGCTATCCGATTTGGCATGATCTTTTATTTATATAACATTGGTTATCTGTTTTTTGAGACTTTGGAAAAAAAATAAGAAGTTAACTGATGACTTCATACTGAGCCTCAGAATCAAAGCATTCTATGACAGACATACTCTTATTTGACAATGTGAATGTTACTTTCCTTGCATTATTATTATTAATATTGCTTAATATTTCAATGCAGTAATTGTTTTCTTTTCTGAATGTATTTATCCTTGTTCATTCTTTTTTGTTTCTAGTCCTTATGTTAAACATTGTTATTGTTATTAAATTTTAAACCTTTTAAATTCTGTGAAGGCAAAAAGTGGAAACCTAATAAACACATGTATATGTAAAAATAAAAATATAAAAAAAAGAAACACAAGAAAATATAAAGAAAAATTTTCAGGCAGCCATATATATAAAATATAGTTATCTTGGCTCATGTCATGTCTCATCACTACTTGTTCTGAGTGCATTTATTAATTAATACTTAATTTTTCTTTATAAATTAAACCAATTTTTCTTGTATATTAGAGTAATAGTTCTAGATATTCCAGTTGTAGTATTATAACAAGCCCAGGATTAGGCCGTTTTCTGGTTAAAAGATTACTCAGGGTCACATTTTGATAATGACAATATTTTAATGTAATTAGGAACCACAAACATATGACTTTTTTCCTCAGCAGATGTTAACTCTGATAATAAATACGTTACAAGTACCTCTACAGCCTATGTTGTATCTTTGGAACTGCTGTTGTGGTTCTGAGTCTGCCTGTTTCCTCAAAATGCCAATTGTATGTATTTCATGGGACACAAAATGGAAATCTAAATGCTGAGTTTGTCTAATGTTTATCAAGTGCCATATTGTTCCTACAATTGATGCTAATGGTGTTTGTTCCTCTAAAATCCCAGAAAAAGGACTCACTTAAGTATTCGAGTGTACTACTAGCATACTTAATGTACTAGTTAATATTAAGTAGTTAATAAAAGTCTGGTGTAGTACTGCGAATACAAAAGTTTACCCTTTAATAATTTTGGAAAATCAAAATCCACTTGATTTGTTTTCCTGTTCTAACCACCAGTGTTCGCGAATTCTATTTAAAAACTTAGTACAGTTTTAAGTTTTCTACTGTATTACATACTCCTCTTTATCAATATTGAAATAGGTTGCCTATCTTTCCACTTTTCCTTTTTATGCTTGCTAAAAATTAGTCTTTCTCCACTTCTTGAAAGAGTACGTATGATAGCCAGAGGGTTATAGTTACCAGGACCATCAGTGGCAAGATTCCAGGGTAAGATGGTGCCTATCTGTGCCTAGAAATATCCTCTGGGGTCTTCTACTGTACCTCTTCCTGGTTCCAACTGGAGAAAAACTAATAATAATACAATCCCTTCTACCTGGTTCCAAATGGAAAAAAAAAAGTTTTTATTGTGATAAGCATATCCAGTCAAATATCAAGTATGTGCTTACTCTCTATTCCAAGTCTAGAACTCTTAGTTTACCTGGAAATCTTTGGGGTGGAGGAAACCAAGGCCTACTCCCTATTCCCATGAAGGTTGTAAAATGGATGAGCACAAAAATGTGACAATACAAAATAAGTGGCTAAAACTTATAATGAATCTTAAGTTTCATAGTGAATGAACCTGTTAAAAACACATTAAGAATTCGAAGAAGCCAGATATTGCAAACAATCTGGAATAAATTAATCAAAGACTGGCAGGGGAATGCCCAGAAAAATAATGTAAAAACCACTTTCATATCAAACTTACTATGTGTTGTCGTGTCAGAATACTGGGCAGGAGTATTGGGCAATTTGGAAGGTCTGGTGATACAGACTCAGTGCAGTGTTTTCTCATAATATACTGATGGGAAATTTGGGGAGGGCAGGGGACATGATTCGATCTCATAACTAGTTAAACAGAATGTTTATACGATGCTGATAATAAATTAATGTTGATATAGAATGATTCTAGTGATTTACTATGGCATTATTTGACTTGTCTGAGTCACCATATTTCATTAATGAAGATGATGAATATTCAGAGGGAATAGTCACCATGTCTCTAACTGACACACATATCAAGGGGATGTGACATCCAGGTTCCAAAAACAAATCAGAGCAGGCTGTATATTTCTTTAGGCCCCAACTTTTTGTAATTAAAAATGGAATTATATATTGTATTAGACATTGTATGAATATCAAAGTATGATAAAAGGCTCTAAACACCTCTCAGTTTCTGCATTTATCTTAACTGTGGGCAAGTATCACATGGTCCCATGGGCCAGCAATGTTTCAGGGAGTCATATTTCTGTGTACATTTCCTACTATTGATATAGCACACATTGGATCTTACTTACTAGTTCTTGATACTTTGTATAGGATCAATGTCTTTTCCATTTTTTTCAGTCTGTATTTTATAAGGTGAAATTCAATGTCAGTGCGTCAAATACTCTGCAAAAGGCCCCGAAAGCCAATCACACAAGCACAGGATGGAAGAAATACCGTAACAGCTTCTGTAAAAATAAGTAAGGGTTTAGATATATCATAAGAGCAACATAAATCAGTTTCAGTCTATAGGAATCAATAATCAAAGAAATTTTAAAAAGACGAATATTTTGCTTTTCCCCCATCATTTTCACTGTAAAATAATATTTGATTCTAGGCACTGTAAAAAGAAAAAAAAGAAAAGTCCACAGTGAGAGAAACCCTTAGGCCATTGTAGAACTGAACAGAGTTGAAGATTTTTATAACTTAAAATGTGTGAATGGGTCTAGGAGAAATTAGAAGCCACGTGGAGTTGTAAAGTTAGAGGAAGTCAACCAAGAGTTTAAAACAAAGTATGAGGAGTATGTTCAAGGTATGTTAGAATAATTACTCTTGGAACAGTGGTCAACAGGGAGTGAAACCAGTCGTCAGTCTGAGAGAGATGGTAGGGCGGGGAGTAGACGGAAAGACGTGGCTGAGATGAATCAAAAGGCTAAAGCTCCGGGGGTTGCTGACTCATTACGTGTTGAGTGAGAGCTATGCCTAATTTTCTCTTTCCCCAGGAAGAAAGATAGGAAAAGTTGTTCATGGGCAACTCCCAGAAGAACAAATGGTTATTCTTTGCATTTAGTTATTACTTTTAACCTTATTGTAATAAGTAGTACAAATGAAAGCCTAATGCTGATTCTTCTGGCTGTGAGAGTCCAGCCAATACTGGATTCTGGTCAAATCTGATCTTACAGATGCAGCAAACACGCTCCACTTAATTACCTATAAAGATGGGTAACAGCACTGCGGTATCTACTGCCCAGGATTTAAGTCCATGCTATGTTTGGGATTTAACTGCAGTGCTAAGCCTGGACAATCTGCCTCATCTTGAGACAATTTGAACTAAAAATATAAATGCTATTAAAGGAAAAATAATCCTGGTTCATTTGGAGAATCTGGAGGAAATTTTAAACTTGCGATGTCATCTTCTAATGGACATCAGACAGCTTGGGACTTGGCTAGGTGACGTATAAATCCCAGGAGAAGACAGACTTCAGTGTATTCCTGACTTCGGTCTCAGGAAACCTTTATATACCTTTTGACTCCATTTTCTAAAAATGAAAATCCATACTGGACAAGTGCGGGCACATGAGCTGTTGAAGGATGTAAACATCTAACATAACTTAACGGCAAAGCTCTGGTGTAATATATGGGACAGCCTTAACAATAATGTTCACTCTTAGTGTCTTCTGGAAACTTCTCTTCTGGAAATCAATCTTCTGGCAGTAAGCAGGAATGAGATAATTAATGTTCAAAGATTTTGTTGTAGATTTATTTATAAGAAATATTCTAAATAACAATGGAGGAATGGTTAAAATTTTAATATACTCTGAAGTGTACTATTTATAAAAAACAGTACTCTGAAGTATACTATTTGTAAAAAACAAGTTACAAAACCAAATGTGTATATATGTCTCTGCGTGTGTATATATATACACAAATATACATATTTCTGAGGTGAATATAATACATTAAAATATTAACCATATTCATCCCTTGGCTACAGAATTATAGATGTTCTTATATTTTTTACTTTTATGTGTTTCATATTGCCTGCAATGAGATTGTGTTGTTTATCTAATCGAGAAAAAAACAACATATTTTGAAATTCCAGTTAGTTGACGCTTTAACATCTTAGACTATAATTCACCGTTTAACAAAATATAGTGAAGTTTTTACTTTAAAATTTGTTTCTAAATAAGGTAGACTGAAACAAAAGGATGTGATAAATTTGTCCTTAAATTTGGTGTTTTTTAAGATTGCAGAATCTGCCCGAAGTAGAAAGTCCTATCTTGTAATGAGACCTCTCAGCTGCAATGGCAGCTGGTAAGGAAGTGAAAATGCCGCAGATTTGTATCAATTGCTCATTACCACGTGGTGCATGCTCCCTCTGTGGCAGATATGAAACCGGCAACTCTTTAATCCATCTTGCAAATTATCTGATGTTTAATAATCGGCCCTTCCCTGGCAGTGTAAGTCAGCGCACAGCACTTCACTTGGTCAAGTTCAATGCTCAGTCAAGTTTGTTGAGCTAAATGAGGAAGGTTTTGGTTGCTTTCTTTCTGTATCAAAAGCTTTGCTCCTTGTGGATTTAATTTTCTTACACCATCGTTACTATTTTGGGTCACTTATGACATTTTTCAAAATTAATCTTTGGTTATCCAGCCTCTCCTTTAATCTGTTGACCAGGTACTTTCCTTTTTACTCATATAATTTTGATTCCTTAGGGAGACTGCTAGTTATTCTTCCACAGACTGTTTATGGTTATCCCACCAAGATCAATTTTTAAGAGGCTCCTATCCTTTTATCCTTTTAAAATCATTGGTTGTGATGTCATGCTTAATTATTTTCTAAATTTAAAAAGTCTATTTAAGTACAATTTAAATTATATTCTATGTGTTCCAGGATTGATTTATTATTTTTTAATTAAAGATTGTTTATTTTGGATTTTATCTTATTTAAAGTTCTAAGTTGAGTGTTCACTTTTTCTCCAGGCTACTTCTTTGTCATCAAATAATGCTTTCCTTTTGGTCAGTTGTACAGAGGAGAGATCTGCTGGAATTGCTGGTTATTCCCTCTTCTTTGAAGGTTCTTTTCTTCCTTTATCCCTCCTAATAACTGATGCCTATTAACTTCTTCGTGTTCATTTAAAAGATAGTAGTTCATTAAGGATGCTTGATATTGCTCATTGTTCATGGATTCAACTATTATTATATATAATAATATATAGTACTATAGTGTTATATAGTATATGTTAAAAGTATAATTATATAGTGTAGTGTTATATAATACTATAGACATATAGTATATACATCTGCTTATTCATAAATGATTTTTAAATTTCCCCATACCTTCTCAGTAAGGAAAAGGGCAATGGCCCTTTTTTGGTGCATTTTCCATTCTTAATTATTTAAATTTCTTTCATTCATTCATTTTTTTCTATTAAAGCCAGAAAAGAGAAAAGAATTCAATATCTCAAATATATTACAGCATCATTAATTTTGTTCCTCTTATTATTAGAGGCTCTGTTTTTATAATTTACTTTTCACTCTATATATTTGTAAACATCATTTAACTTTAATTAACTTCTTTAGCTTTAATTATCTAATTTATCTTATTTAGTTTTGGTTATCTGTTCACTGTAGAAATTAACTGAAAAATTATTTTTGTTTTTCTCTTCATTTCAAAAGCATAATCTTTTCACTATTAGTTATTAAAAGCAATCTCTCTAGCTATATTTAAATTGTTTTAAAGGTGATTCTTTTAAAGAAGAATAACCAAAGAGTAATCAGCCCATGATATACTTGTGGCCAAATTTACATGCAATTTTTTTTAATCTATATAAAGGGGACAGAGGGTAAGAGAAGGTTGAGAAGGTTGAGCTTGCTTAGAATTTCAGGTTATTTACTTCTTGTCTCAAGAAAAATAGTCTTGAATAATTCTTTTTCTTGCAAAGATTATGAACACTCTAAATTTATTTTCAGAAAGATTGTTAATCCTTTATTAAAATCACATTTAAATTACTCAAGTTTATACAAATTTAATTGTAATGAATCATAGTAATATTTCTCTAAGAGAAGTAATCTAATGTGTTCTATGTCAATGTGAGAATTCTCCATGGTATCTTTTGTTTCTGTACCTTTTGTAAGTAGAGACACTGATTACCCTCTGCCCTGAAGCTAACTTTTAAGGAAAGTTTGTGTAAAGTCTAGTCTTAGATGAATGAGATGGTATTTTCCTATAAAAGGAAGGAAGTCACACATTCTTTCTGTCTGTTTTATAGAAGATTTGATTTCCTTATGCTTAGTATGCATCTCCTAGAACAAAATCTTCTCCGTGGGAAAGTAAACAACTATCCCTCTTTAATATTCCCCTGAGAACTAGTACTCAGGAAACTACTTAAAAATGCTGTTAACCTGGCTATTGCTCATGCTATGAATAACAAAATGTCTTTTGTCTCTGACCTTGGAATCTCGTGTCTTTGACCAGCATTCATGGAAGTATATAGCAGTTAACTTGGTAATTTGCTAGGTGAGTAAAATAGGATACCACTTTCTGCTCTTGACAAAAATAATAGACTCTCATTGGTTTTGAAATCTAATGGTTTCTTCTGTCTTAAGTTCAGAACTCCTTAAGACCATCTCATTATTTCCTGATTACTCTGTTCCTATTTGTTTTATGTTAACCAAGATTTGATTTTAGCTATAAAGAGTGAGATATGAGAAAATAATTATAGTCAGTTGTTGCTATAAAAGAACAAGGTGAACAGGCAAATGTTAAATTGAGAACTGGAAAAATAAATGAGTTAAAAGGAAACTAAAGTCTCAGCTGTGTGACTCAAATAGAGCAGTACCTGGAAACCCATGGTAATTCACTAATCAGAAATGGGGCAACTTTTTTGACTTAAGACGCAAAACCGTCTACAGGTGTAAGAAACATTTGTGAGAAGGATAAGCAGTGAGTGAAACTGAGACAACATGAAACTTCCTGTGTGAACTGGAAGAATGTGTCCTGCCTCAGTAGCTGCAGCCCAGCAGCTTAGAGGACGGAAAGTGCCTTAGTTCAGGCACGTAATCCTGCTCCAGGGTGTAGAGTGTAGCAGCTTTGTGAGTGCATCTGGGCGGTTTTAATCTTTACTCAATCTCTCAGCTGGACATCAGAAGATCACAAAAACTCCACAATTTCAAGCAGGACCCATGCATTCTTCCACTTTATGTGTGTCTGTGACTTAATAACAGCTACACTTTATTTGACATAAACTGTGTGCCAGGCACTGTGGAAAACACTTTAAATGCAATAATTCCGTTGTCAAAAGAACTATATGACTCAAGGACTAGTAATTTCATTTGTAAGTAAAGAAAAAGAGCTTTAGAAAGACCACTTAGACTACAAGCAAGTGCAGGTCTCAGAGGCTGGTCCATCTGTCTACAAAGACCTCCCATGACCATCACACTCTCCTCATTCAGGATCTGTATCTTCCACCCTGAAATAAGGAGCTGGGGTATCTACATTCCAGCTCTTCTGTTAACTTTTTTGCTCCCTTTTCTTCCCCCCTCTTAAGTCTCCCTTCAATAAATTAATCCTCATAAAGTAGTTTTGTATTATTATCAATATGGTCATTCTCAAAACCAAACACGAGAGTTTAATTGTAGTGCTAACCCTTTGTGTTTCCTTCCTGTTTATTTTGTTATGACTTTGTTATGCTAGGGAAAAAGGAAAAGCTTTGCTCTTCTAACATTTAACATGCTCAAAATTTTTTCAATTTTTTATTTGATACCTTATAAGCACCTGGTATTTTGAAAATGACAAAAGCCTTCCTTACCTAAATTCTAATATTCTCAATGTTATGCTACATTTTGCCAATCTCTTTCTATGCTGAGCATCTCTGACTTTTTACATTAAAACCAAACTGTCTCAATTAATTCTTTTGGCTTTTTCTATTCTCACATCTGGAAAAACATATCTTTCTGAATTCTCTGCTCCCCAGAATTAAGCAAAAGCTCATTAATTTTTTGGTCTCTTGAATAAAGAATTAATAATAACTTGAAATTAAAGAGGCTTGAATGATCTATATTTTAAAGTTAGGGCATGTGTCATGGGTGTAACTTGATTCTCCTAAATCCACTGAGTTATTCTTTATCTTCTCTATTTACATCCACTTGCTTGTCTGAGAGAGAATGAGGGCATCTTTGAAGGAGTTTGCATAGCTTCTTCTACAACTAAGGGAAATTCACCTACTACTGAGGAACCCATCGAGCACAGATATAAGGGATGAAACTCTACCTGGGGAGTCCCAAGGCACATGTCCTTTTCTGTTTTCTAGTGGTCAGTCTTGCTTTCTCTCTTTGTATTCTTTGTAGGAAAAATCAGCTTTTTTTTTTTTTTTTGCATTCTAGCTTCAAAAGAAAATATGTATAAATTATTAGGATATTGCAATTAATAAAGTTACATTGACTTACAAAAGAATTTGAAAATGACTTTAGAATAATGAGCTCCTAACTTTTGTGTCTCTAGTGGCTGATTTATATTCCAAATAATACATTTTTTATTCTTCTAATTACTTTTGGGTCATAGTTAACAATGGGTTATGGGAAAATTCTGAAATGAATTGCTGTGGGAAAATTTGTAATCAAACAGCAAAATCAAACATTAATACTTTTCGTCATTGCATTAGATGCAATGGTAAAACAAGCCTTGATTTTCATTATTTGCATTTATTTTGTTGTTATTATTGAATATCTAAGTTTTACTTGCAATGAGTACATTCTGTACTATTACATCAATATCTGAGTATTGTCTCAGTAAATGCAACTTGGTCTGATTCATAAAATGGGGCATGATAGGAATACTTCAAAATACGAGGTTCTAATATCAGTGCAATTAAGTCCACTCATTCAAAATATTTACAACCCCCTCAAAATTTCTTTTGGGTTGATATCTTCATAAAATTATCCTCCTTTGTGAGAAGGATATATATAACAAATAAGACTCAAGAGATTTTTACATGTAAAGAATTTGATACACATTTATTAATTTTATGAGGCATACTAATCTCTACTGGTACAAGAAACCAAAATTTGCAATATTGCCATGGAGTTAAAGAATCTTCTACTTGTGACAGCAACCAACTTAACGAGCCGATTCCAGGAATAATTGAGTTTTTGTGCTTTTCTTTTAATTTCACTACCTGATGATACCTGAGTGGAGTAGACTTTATTTCAGAATCCCATTAGGCACCATTATGAGATCCTATTTCCTGGGGTTTTAAAATCTAATTGTCAGTCAATGCGTTACAGTAAGCCTAGCTTTCATTTGATTCTTGTGGCTCTATGCGGTGGGAAAAAACAAAAGAGGTATGTTCCATCATCCTGTCAAGGAGGTTTCTTAACAAATTACTTTTCCCCTCAAAAGAAAACACAGAGAGACGTTTATGTTGCTTTAACAATTCTCATAGTTCATATCTTCCTTTCTAAGCCATTAAAGGGAACAGAAGCTGAAAACCCATAGACTAGCATATCCTGACAACTGATGTCCTTAAGATTTATGAAGAAATTCAAGTATTCAATAACTACATGAGACTAACTTGCTCCTCTTTAAAAAAATATTTAGATCCGCTCATCAACCTCAGCTTTGTCAAAGAAAAAATGGTACCCAACGTATCTTTCAGTGGACCTGGAAGAACAATGGACGTAAAGTTTGAGAATTGATTATTTCCTTTTCTTTATATATTTTACTATGAAAGTTGTGCTCTGTCAATTTTTTTTTGGGGGGGGGTTAAGGCTTCACAATCATTTTTGAGTTCTACTACATTGCTAGATATTTTTAAGCCACACATTTTCAGCACAGTCCAATTAATGTTGGATTTTCTTAAGTCTCACCATTGCTGCAAATCAAGAGTACACAACCCAAAGGTGGGAAAGATTAAGTTACATATTAAGCTAGCTGGGTATTTTTGTAAACTTCAGGTGGATATATTTAGATCCCAATTACTTCACATCAAAAAGAATTTTTACAAAGATAAAAATTCATCTGTGGGCTGGTACAACTCGTGGGGATCTCACTTCTTTTTCGTTCCATGTCGGAGCACTCCTGCAATGGTTTTAAACAAAAGCCCTTTATAGATCGTAGGAAGAACAAACAACTGCTTAAATATTATGACAGCGTGATAGCTTATATATCACATTTCCTTTTGGAGTAAGGGAGGAAAAATGAAGGCATGCTTATTTTCTTTCAAAATCATAAAGAACGTTATCTTTTGCTTTTATCATGAATTGGGAGAACTAGCTTGCGAGTTACCTGGAATCAAACTGTCAAAACAGTGAAGTGTCCCAACTCGTGGTCAAGGAGTTAGCACAGTATGTGTGTTTCTGTCTGCCAGGCATGGAGCAGCCCTGCTATGGATCTTTCAGGTTTCATTACCTTGGTCTGTTGTAGACTAACCTGATCCATGGATACAGTTCCCCTCCATTTGCAGTAGGAAGAACCAGCACATGCAGGCAGGATCCAATGTGCACCCTGGGGAGATCTGGCCTGACAAATGGTACTCAAACCTTCCCTTACTGAGTTGACCATTTATCCACACAGAGTTCTGAAACCATTAAGCCACTCAGACCAGAGCATTGCCCCAACCCCATCCCCTCATGGAAGGTTTGACAATGACTGCATTATGATCCGTTATTTCACTGCCAAGAAACATGGTCACCAGGTCCTTTCTGATTCACCTCTGCAAGTTGCTCGGCTTATCAGTGTTGCCAGGAGGGCTTCATCTGTTTCCATTGGCAGGGATTTTATACTTCTTGATTTCTGAGTATCTCAAAACTTTCATAATGAAATCATGTAATGAATGTAGAAATAAAATGAAAAGAAAACCCAAAAGTTATTGATATATCATCATCTCCTAAGGGCTGTTACTTTCCTAGGGGAGTTCCAGAGATAGGAACTCTGGAGTGAAAGCAGTAACAGAGAAACTTCTAAAATAAACCTACAAATGTCTAATAATTCTTAGACATTAGGAATGAGGAGTAGTCACTGAGAAAAATGTTAATATTGATAAAACCAATTTTGAACAATCACCTGTGTCAAGCACTTCCTCCAACAGCCTAGTGAAGTGGCATCTCCATTTTACAAATAAAAAAGCTGGCATTGCCAGACATTTTTAAGGTTGCCTAGTTAGTAAACAGCTATCTAGTTTTTAAAATCAGATCTTCATGATTCCAAAGTCTGTGCTTACTACACCCCACAGTTCATTGAAACTCATAGTCTCAAATCATATGGAATATAAACTATAGGGAAAGGGAAATAGAAAAATTTACATGTTGTTATAATGCTTTCCTTCTGTTTTTAATACATCTCTGCTCACAGCGCTTTTCATTGACTGTTTGACTCCAAAAGCATTGACAGATGCTTAACCACAAGCATCTTATTTTGTATACTGTACTGAACTCACTCACTTTGGACTGATGTCTTTGAAATATAAATAAAGTATAAATCAGTGGTTCTCAACCTTCCTAAGGTTGCAACCCTTTAATACAGTTCCTGTGGGTCATGACCCACAGGTTGAGAACTGCGGGTATAAATAGACTTGAAACATGCTATGAGTTCTTATATACAAACGAAGAGTTCGAACATCAGCAAATCACATTATGAGAAAAAGCAGACATGAATATCAGATCACTGTTCTTTAAAAGGCAAAAGGCAAATAGATGTTTAGTCTTCACTTTTCTCCAAACATTAGGCCAAAAATAAAAATTCATGGTAAGATGATACATTTACATTAACATTTGTTGGCTTATGTCTGCAAATTTAATTCTTCTGTGATGATAGAAAGAACACAAATAACTGATCTAAGGAGTGTTTTTTGTTATTATTTAACAGTTATTTAGTAATAAGTTAACTAATTCATTACCTAAACTGGGGTACTTTAAAATTTATTAGGGCTATTAAGAGTATTCTGGAACTGAGTGAATATATGGGAATAGCCCAGGAAAACTATGGGATATGGTCATTCTGTTCATGAAATGCCTATTGTGGTATTCAGAATTGTTTCAGGAACCGTGGAAAGACATAGGAAATTGGAAGGTGACTTCAAAAGTTGACAATATTGTTAGATAAACAAAATTTACCAACAGTACACATGGGGTACAATTCAAAAGGGGATACAAGCAACTGCTAAATGCAACGTACTTTCTAAAAGTACCATGTTAACCCTCAATGAATCCCTAATAATAAAAATAAATAAAAAATGAAAAAAAAGTACCATGTTAATGTCAATAGTGAAAATTTCCTTGTGGGTGACCTCATGCAGAAAACAAATGCACTTTGCTGAATATGGATAGGAATCTGAATAAACATACAAAGAAAATCTAAAATTTAAGTAGCTTTAATTGGACTAATCTCAGCCTCTTTTCTACTCCCACTACCCATTTAATAATTCTGTTAGACCATAAAAGGGTTATGAATAGATCAAAGAGGGGAAAGTCATAGACAAGGGCAAGATTATTACTTAATGTTGAAAATACCTAGTACTTTAACGAGGAAACACATTATTATTTTTTAAACATTGTGTCATGACTCTGAATAAATTAATCAAAATGTTCCTTTTGGCATTTAGTGAACTCATTCTAGAAGAGCTTATTCAAAACCTAGTGCCACAACATGCTGAGGGCAAACTTCGCAAAACTCAGTTCTTGAAAGAACGTATTCCCAGTGCCACAGTCTACAGGCTACAGTGAGTTAGCAGGGTGGATGGGGCTTGGCTGAACTCCTCTGCTTCAGGCTGTGATTTGGTCCAGCTTTCTTCCATGCTTGCTTGTTCTGGGACCTGGGTGAAAGGCACAGCAGCTATCTTAGGCGTATTATTTCAAGGTAAGGTACCAGAACACAAGTAGAGAACAAGACCACATGCATTTAAGGCTTCTACTTGTGTCAAGTCTACTAAAATTTCATTGGTTAAAGGCCCCATATTATGGGGTGGACTCTACCTACAAAGGAGTCTATTTATGGAGCACAGATTTAAATGATCACAGGAATTAACCACTAGGAGACCTTCTTTCCACACACATTGTCTTTAAATAGAGTTTCCACATAGCCGTTTCTGATTCTGTTATTGATTCTCCAGAATTAATTATTCCAGCTACTTCATGGTTACATAAATACCACAAGGGTATCAATGTGAGGCTAAATATTGAAACAGGTTTTACATTTGATGAAAGAATAAAAGCCAATGGATATTATCTTCATCGTATTAAAGAGCTAAGTCAAGATGTGGAGAAACACATTTCTCTTTAAACAATTATTATTTATCTATTCATTAAAATTTTTTCTTGCATATGTACTCAATGCTAGGCACTTACTAGTACCAGGTTCAAAAGACAAAGATAGAAACTTTGCCCTGGAGTGGGAGGTAATGCACGAGCTGGTACAACCTTGTGATATATAAGATTAACTTCTACAAGATGGTATTGATTAATATGCATTATTGTAAATCTATGGCGGCATTACCAAGGACATGATCCTTTCTGGAAGTGAAGTGAACCCAGTTAGGTAATAGTGACTTTGGATACTGCTTGGAATAAAGCTGGCTCGAGGCCGATAGCTAAAGACCTTCTTTCCTGCCTTTTTTCAGCCACAATGTTGGAATCTTAAAAGAATTGATTCATTGTTTAATAATACAATTCAATCTGGAGAGTTACTTACTAAACACATTTTTGTTTTGTTTCAATAATTTTCTCAGTATCCAAAGGTTATTTAGGGTAGCAATGATCATTTTACTTTGACAGTTTTACATAAAGGGGCTGAATAACAGGTTACTGGATACCCAAGCTGAGTGGACTTAAAAATCATCCATAGTAGCTTGTTAAATAAATGAAAACACAAGGCCTAGATCCCAACATTCTGGTAGAGGGTTTTGGGGTAAGGTCCAGGATATCACATTGTTAAGTCAATTTCTCTGTCTGATTACTTAGTCTGAGGAAAAAAGAACATGTTTAGAATATGGATACGTTATTTTATTTCAAGACATTGATGTTACACTGGCAAGGGACTTACTTTGTCAAATTCTGGCTCGTTATCATCCAATTTAATGATTTAGAACCACATATTCAGTTTAGTAAATAAAAGTTTAGTTTTGCGGAGCCAGGAAGGCCTTTTAAAAGTTAAATTAAAAGTAAAAAATGACTGATAGACCTTGCCCAGAGTGACTAGTCTTCCTAATTGAATAGTATATGTATAACTTTTGCTCATATTCAAATATATTTAGTGAAAGGAAAACCAATTAAGATACATAGGCACAAGCTAAAAGTATTGGACAGAATACATTTTAAATAGAAAATACTTAAGAGAATAAGCAGAGTGCACATTGTAATAAAAGACAAAATAGTTATTAAGACTGAGAAATGGTAAAAGGACTAATAAGTAAAAGTAAATACACAAGAAAAAACTCATACTGGTAAAAGGTTTAGGGAAAAACTAGGTAAGTGATTTATTCAAAGCTAAAATAAGGGGGGGGGGAAGACAATTAGAAGTTGGAAAAGACAAAGCAGGCTAAGAAGTTTTGCAATGTAGTAAAACAGTAAAGGTAATCAAGTGTTATTTAAAAAAAAATGCTAAGAGGTTAAACAAAAGTAAAAAGAATCAAGATAACAAAATGAGAGTATGCAAATACTGAGAGCAAATGAGAAAGGAGAAAAAGGAGAAAATGTCAAAGGAGAAAAAGGAGAAAAATGCCAAAATAGAAAAAGCTAGAAGCTGAAGAAAGTCCTCATAGTAGATCTAGGAGCTATGGTCTGCACGGAGCAGCATCAGGGTATCATGTATCAGCTGTGGAAGAGCATAAATTTACACTGTGTTAGCCCAGTGTGCTGGACCCTGTTTGAGGCCCTGGAAAAGTCTTCAGGGCCGGGGATCAGAAAACAAAACTTTCTTAATCCTTTCCCTCTCACTTCCAGCATCTAGCCTGCTAAATTATCTGTAGGGAAGGACTATAACCCAACACTTTCTGGCCTATGTTTTTCAACTTGCTTCAGCAACTCCCCACCTTTTCTTCTATCTCGAAGCAGGGTACTCCTATCAGAAAATCATTTTTCTCTGTGTGCAAAACATTCTAGTTTGTTGATGGGGAATAATAATATTTTTCCTCTGCTAAATGTATAATTTACTTGCACTCCCCCCTTACTCTATAAAGTTTATCTGCATCAGGAAAAAAAAGTTTTGATATTAGGCAACAGTTATATGCTTTGAACAAAAATGTTAAGTATTAATTGGTAATGAATTAATGAATTAATCAGGGGCCCCTAAGCATGTGACAATTAAGTGTAGAAGGTTTTCCCGAACTTTGTCACTCAGAACTATTTAATTTCTTACTTGAGTGTTACCGGTACTTAATAAATATCAGGTTGTATTTCTTCCTTCATCTATCCATTGACTTTACCAATATTCACAGAACACCAGCCATGTGACAGGAAATGGACTAGGAGCTGGTATGCAAGGATGAACAAAGTAAACCAGGGGATTGTTCTCATGAAGCTCGTATCCTCCAAGATGATTGAGAGAGAAAAGAAATTTAAACAGCCAAAATATCAGAGACATATGCTATGGAGACATTTAATTATGTTGATACACTATTGGGCGCGTGCTCTGCTAGAGAGGAATAAAAACATTACGGGAAAAGCCCTAAGGGGAACTACTCTAGAAACGTGGTTCTCACGTGGCCAGAGCAGAATGAGAAGGAAGAGGTGGTGTGAGATGGCACTGCAAGTATTCGGAGGCTGGATCAGAAAGGTCTTGAAGCTCATGGTAGTATTTCATTCAAAATGCAATATAAAATTTATTGGAGGTTTTTAAACAGAAGATTGCCATGACCTGATTCACATGATCTCAGAAAGCTCTCTCTTGCTTTCTGAAGAATGGGTCAATTAGGGCAAGAATATGAGAAGTAGATTAGTTTAGTATAAACTGCAGCCATTCAGACAAAGAGGTCATCTGGGTGGGAAAAGTTGGGGTAAGGGGTGTGTGGAAGGATCTGGATACGTCTCGGTTGCAAAGTCAACAGAGCTTTCTGCTTGCGGATGTGGAAAAACAGAAATGTCAAGTGTTATTGTTTTAAGCAACCAGATAGATGATATTGAGAGGGAGCTCTGGGGATGAGAGAAGGCTTGGCAGGAAACACAGTGTGATATGTAGGAGACCCCCTTTGTGCAGGTTACGTCTAACATACCCAGGCAGCTACATTCATACAGGTATAAATGCAATCGATGTAACCTGGTTCTTGGTACCCTCAATAAATACCCCCAAATAAAAAAATATATGGGGTTATGGAAAGAGAAAAATTAGAACTCAAATTGAAGATATGGAGGAACTTGCTGATTGGTGAGAAGCTGCAGTTACTTATTTATTTTTTTGGTTTGTCATTGTTTTCTAAATGTCTAGTATAATGCATCCCTCAGTGATCTGTGAAAAGAGTGAGGTCAGACCTATATGCCTGCATTGTAATATTATAACTTCTTTAGCTCATCATTAAGTTTTCTCATCTATTTAACTCTCCAAACCTATCCAGTTCTTTTACATATCTTGTGCTCTAGAAATGTGTTTCTTTAAATATTTTATGAATTTTCTGCACCTTGCCTGGTCTACAAAATCTTTTTGCTCTTCCCTTCTCTGTAAAGACATCTAGTTCCCTTAAATCTCCTGTTCTTGGTGACATATCCTCTCTGTTAAATTTCAGTCCAACAGTAAATTTCTCATCTAATTTTTCTCCGTCTAGAGAGAGAATAAAGTCATTTTTGACTTCTTAGGATTCTTATGAGATTGTGACATTTAAATGGGGCTTCAATATATGTAGATTATTATTTTTAATATCATTGTTATTGTAAAAACCAGGTCTTGCTCTCCATTTTTATCAATATATTAAGAAATAAAATATAAACAATATTAAAATGAGCTTTTCTTAGGGTGAAGTAACCATGTGTTTGTGTTTACTTTGGATGGAAATCTGTTTTGGTTAGCTCACCTTTCCTTCCTTTCAAAAGGAAATTTAATGAAAGAATATTAGGGACTCTGATAGAATTGACAGCTACCTGGGAGATAAGTCTTGGAGGATGAGCAAGAATCAAAGGGACTCTGATGGGAAGAAGACTCAGACAGCAGGAAGCACAGCAAATACCCTGAAGTTAATTGGGCCTCTCCCACAACTGCTGTGGCCGCTGCTGTGCTTTAATGAGTACCTCAAAGGGTACTTGCTTGTCCTATTTGGCCAAGTTCAGCTTCAAAAATTCTAGAGGAGAGAATGCCTTGGCTGCGCTCCTCTGGGGTACAGAAGAGGGGTATGTAGCTCTTCTGGTCACCTTCAACAATGTAACTAAAGAACATGTAGTTGCCTCTAGGAAAGAGTTATTAAAGATGGGCAACGGATGCTAGGCTGGTAAGAGCTTGACAAATGCTACTGCAGACTTTGACAAAGTGCCTTCTTCTCAGTTAAATTATCTGTCCTTGGCAAATATATACATATACACACAAACACATATATAAATATGGCTTATATATTATGCAACATATTCCATACTATTTATATATAGCGATTTATGGTGCATATATATGTATATCACATATCTACATATCTGCGTATGTACAGGGTGGCCATAAAAATCGTGTGCAATTTTAAATTTAAAATTGCACACGAACTTTATGGCCACCTTGTATATCATATATATGTTTAAAAATATATAACTTGTATATGTACATATAAATATCATATGAGTTCTAGACTTTGAAATTTGAGAGATATGGGTTTGAGTCTTCATTCATGGCATTTAAATATTAATCATCATTGTGAGATTTTAATAAATAGCTTTAGGAAAATTCTAATGCACTCTTTGGACAGTATTCAGTACACATAGTTAATGATTATCAATATTAATACTAATATAAGTGACATCAACTGTTTATACCATCCATATCAGGAAAGTTTAATATATGAATAATTTACTTTAGATCATATAGTATTTTAATCCCTGAATTTTAAAAAAGAACTCATGACTATTCTGAACCAGATATTCAGTGTATATTTCTTTAAATATAGAATTTTTGATAAAAATATTTGAGGTTTTAAAGAACCAAATATCTTAAATATAGTTTGAACATGTCTCAAAGTGCAATAGTTTATTTCACCACAGTGAAATTTCACCTCTTCCTAGTTATTGCATTTATACTTTAGTCCAGTGTCAGGACTATAAAGTGCTGTTCTCACAATTCCTACAGCTAAACCCAGTGCAGAAAGAGGCATATGTTCCTATTAATCGACAAATATTTCTGTCAATCTCAGCCCACAAATGTTAAATTGTAGTCTCCATAACAAGCCACAAAGGCCTTTTTGATATTAAAATATCTTTAATCTCATCACTGATTGCTGAACAGTCCATTCCTTTAAGCTCTTAATCTCATTATATAACCTCCCTGACCAAGTCCCTCACTTTAAAAGCACTTCCTTTTTTCCGTCATTGTAAAGACCAAAGGAAAAGAGGATAGCTCTTTCCAAACCTCAAAAGGAAAGACAGTGATCTATTCTTTATTACACTTTATTATGTCCTTTAAAAATCTTATCATGTATTAGCGGTAATATTCATGACACTGGAGGACACTTACAATAGTCAGCTCTCATGGTGATCAAAAAGCTTCACTTTAGCATTTAATCAACTCTAAAAGCCATTCATTGCTTTGCATATTCCCAGTGCAATGAACATTATCCATAAGCTTTTTTTTTCTTCTCTCTTTTTTTTCTTTTTGCATAGAAAAGCAATATGGTATAGGGGTTGGAAATTAGCTCTAGTAGGGACTTAACCAATTTGTAAAAGGACATTTTAATTTCCATAATAGCTTCTTCAAAGACCCTATTGAGTATCCCTTTAATTGACTGAGTTTAGGAAAAACTTAAAAGCATTGTCTTGCTTTCTGTATATAGGGTTCTATTGGGGAACTGAGTGGGTACCTTGGTAGAACCTCAAGTTAAGCAGCACCTCAGAGGCTGAGTTCCATCCTTGTAGCTGGTGCTTCTTCTACCTGTGGTGGGTACAGAGACACATAAAGTTCTGTCAAGTCCAACTGTCTCTTTCAGTGGTGATAATCTCTGCTTGTATTTCTAACGGGATAGTTTCTTAGAAACATATTCATTGAATCTAGGTTAAGAGATTGAGTTTCTGAAAGAGAATACAGCCCTTGAACATCTATTTTTGGCTTATCCCACACATTATCTCTGAAGGCCTTGAGAAGCAGTTAAGCTATTACTATCATCTCATTACTATTTCTCTACTGTTACTAGCCTGACATAGGTAGGGACTCAATGTTTCTGTGAAAATGTAATCTGTTTATCAGCCCAGAGCTAACAATATTGAAGGAAAAGAAATCTCTGCTCTCTAAGTAACTCAACCCCAAATCCAAAGTTATTTTGCCTTTTTGTTTTTATCATACATGACCTCTATGAGGCATTGATATTTGATAAAACTATAATCTCATCTCTTTTATTTTTCAGTTTTGCCCTCCTAGATTTGTGACCACTCATAACCTACTTTACCAATTCAATTTGTCCTCCTGAAATTTGCTTTGTGAATGTTCACCAAGCTCGCAGTTTCAAAAACAATGAGGAAAGCTTTTCTTTTCTTTCTCTAGACACTTCAATTATTGCTTCTATGTCAGAGCTCTAATATGACATTCTATTATTTTTTAACTTTATGCTTGGTATTCCTATAAGAATTTCCAATTAGCATTTCATACCAAATTAAAAAATACGTACAACAATTTTTCAGCATATGTAGCCTTATTTCTTTGGTTATATTTATAAAAGATTGGAGAAAGGGAGCATTGTCTCTTACTCCATTTATTCTATTACAATTCCTCCTTACTTTTATCTTACGGTGCTGTTTAAAGACTTGGGATTAATGAAATCACTCTTTATAAAGTAAAGTTTTGTGGCGTGCTTTGTGTTGTATATTTATTTAGATTTACAATGATCTATTTAAGCATCTTCTGAGAAGAAGTAATACTGATAATTTTAAGTAAAACCAGAGCTGGATAGAAAAGTGGTAAAACAATAAATTTTATTCAGAAATTATTGCAATAGAGGAAAAGCGACTTCAGTATAGAACCAGGTCAATTCCAAATACAACAATACAACAAGGAGCACAGGGATTTATAAACAAGGAGCAGATTTTGGTGGGGGAGTGGATGGCAAATGACTAAAAGGAATGAAGAGTAAGGAAACCATGCTGAAAGCTGGTGGTTGACCAGATATTGAGGATGCAGGATTTGGAATTTGATGAGATACTGAGGAAATCAGATGTGTACTAAGGGTGGGAGGTTCTCCCTGTATCAGGACTCTAATTTAAATTGGACAATGCGATCCAGACAAGGAAAGACACTGAAGCCTAAAATCAAAGTATAGCTGTTCAGAGTGCTTACAGCAGCCTCACTGAAGTTTGTCAATAAATATATATGTAGCTACCAAATAGCTGGAATTAATTATAATGTGCTTGACAGCATAGTAAGTCATTTGTGTGCATTATTTTATTCTGTGCCTCAGCTCAGTCAGGTAATTTTTTGCATTACCTATATATTAGGCTGAAGAAATTGAGGCTCAGAACAATTAAGCTACTTGACCCAGGTCTCACCATTAAAATCAGCAGAGTGAAGGATCAAAGCCAGGTCTGCCTGACTCCAGCATCTTACCTCCCAGCAACATGTCAGGAAGACTGCAAGACTTCAGGGAGAAGAGCCTCAACAGTGCGGCACAATGAACACATTGCTGTCGGATCTGAAAGGAATGTTGTCAACTAGGATCATAAATATTCATGAGATGTGGGCAACGTGGAGAACTGAGGAGAGATGAAGAGAGGGTTTTCCCCAATGTATAGTCTTGGACATAGCTCAAATGGGCTGGCCTTAAAAAGGGCTAAGGCTGCGCTCTCTCTCACACTGTAGGCAAGAGTGTTACAGTCAAAACTAATGTCATTTAGGAAAAAAACGAGACACGCTTTATTTTTACCCATAGGTTTGAGTTTGGAAATATGAACACTGCATTTTTCCCATTATGTAGAAGCTTTATATTGTTAATTTTTTAAATGTGTCTATAGTCTTTAAATTGATAGAAAAGTATTACAAAATTAATTTTTATATGTGCTAAGTTTTGCAAATTTGACGTTTCAATTTTAATGGAATCAACGATTACAAGTTTTCCTCTCTGACTTACCATTTTCTTATTCTAGCATTGGTAACTGAAAACAAAAACATCAGGAGTTGTGTTCTGCAAAAATGGCAGATGTGCAAACATTAGCCTCTACATTTAAATAATGTCCGAATGATTTGGTGGTTGACTTTCCTCATAGTAAAGTTGCGTCTACAATTGATCAGCTCCAGCTTCATCAACAGATGTCTCTAAAACGATTAGCAGCTCATGGATTGTTTAAAGGACATTAACAGCTCATTTGTTTAGTCAAAATGCCATCAACTCAACCTTTGAGAACTGTTTTTTTGTCACTATAAAATTTAGTCCATTGTCCTTTAATTTTTAAATGACATGTATTTCACATCAATTAAGGCAGAAAGACCAATTATCTAGTGAATTTGTGACAACCAAAGTGTTTTGAATAGCTGATAAGCAAAGATAGCTGCAGTACATAGCCTACCGTGTGGTGACGGGTTGAGTAGATAACCCAAAATGTAGATGTATATAATCATAATGTAAATATGTTAGTTCCTAAAGGGATGTTTAGTAAAATGTGTGTTTTCTTTCAATGGTTCCCAGTGGTTTTTAATAATGAGAGTTTACATTTAAAGTCTCCATTTTTAATAACCTCTTTGAGAAGTTTAGAAATATTCATAGCTTAAGAATTCTTGGTTGCAGCTTATTGTTAAACATGTTTATCGTTTTTTCCTCCTAATCTTCCAATACCTGTGATTATAATCTACAATTTGTTCTGTAATCAAAATAAGACCTTTTATTTACAAAACTTGCTCTTAGGAGAAAATGGGAGACTTTTCCCCTTCATGTTTCCGTATTATCTATAATGATACATCAGATCCAAATTGCAGCCAGATAAATGCACACGGTTATGCAAAATTTCAGCTTGTTCAGTGTAATTTTTCAAAAGGCTACAGTTTTGGGATTTCAATATACTTTTCGTTGTCATAGTGTCACCGAAAAGGTAGTTGTATTTTTAGCAAGTTAAGAATAATGGCTTTGCTATCATTCCTGCAAAACAGTTACATGAATGCAAATATGTCATGAGGAGCATATTTGTATGTGTAAAATATTCCAGTTACATAATGTATTTTTGAAGTTTTTACTCCTTAACAGCATTCCCATATTTTTATTCATACTAACTTCATTTAACGTCTTTTATTTCTTAAAAAAGCTTTTTCCTTAGAAATTAATTGCCTCACTTTGCATAGAAATAAATGAAGAATACTCTAGATTTGATTTAAAATCACCATATTGTTTTACTCTTAATTGAGCTATTTTTTGAAGGAGAGTAATTTAAATGAGAGTATGTGAGGAAATGCCTTGTGGAACAAAGAACTTTAGTCCCCATTTTGAAATATGAAAGTGTAATTGAGACCCAGGAAGATAACCTCTTTAGTGTACAATTGTAGAAGTTTCGACAAATGCGTATGATTGTGGCACCATCACCAAGATAAAGATATAGGATGTTTTTATCACATCATTTTTCCCTGAGTCACTCTGTAGTTAACCTACTCTCATCCTCAGCCCCTGGCAACCCAGATCTATTATCTGTCCCTAGAGTTTGTCCTTTTGCAGATAGGATTATAAATGGAATTATTTTGTATGTAGCATTTGGAGTCCGACTTCTTTAATGTCACCTAACGCACTTGAGAATCGTCCGTGTAGCTGGGGTCTTCTTTACCACTGAGTAGAATCTCATTGTATGGATGTATTCTTTTTTGTTCATCCTTTCCTCAATTGAGGGACATTTGGCTTGTTTTCAGGTTGGATGATAATGAGTGGTTATGAGTAAGCTGTTCTAAATACTCACATAAAGGGTTCTGTGGGAACATGGTTTTTCCTTTTACTGGGATAAACAAAGAGGAGTAGGATTGTGGAGTTGTATGATAGATGCACATTTAATTTTATAACAAATTGTAGAACTGTTTCCAAAGTGGCTGTACTTTTCCATTTCATATAAGCAAAGTAGGAGAATCCAAAATGCTCTACCCCCTTGCCAGCTCTTGGTATTGTCAAGGCAGTCTGTTGTGGGATGTCATTGCAATTTTAACGTCCGCCTCCTGCTGTCTAATGATGAGCATCTTTTCACTGTGCTGATTTGCCCTTCCTTTGTGGGCATGTCCAAATATTTATTTACTTGTCTATTTGTTTTTTGCTGATAGTTGTCTTATTGAATTTTGGAATTTCTAAACACATTCTTGATATGTGCTTCACACTATATATGCTTTGAACATAAATTATCCCAGTCTGTCACTTTTAATTCTTTTAACAGTGTCTGCCAAAGAGCAATTTTCCTTAATGCGAGTAAATTCACACAAATGCAGCAAGACAATAAAGAGGATTATGCTATTTTACTTAGTGTGAGCTTCTGTGCGCAGATGGACGGGACTATGCCTGTGTTTAAAATCTAGTGTAAAACTATAGAAAATATCTGATGGACTCATGAACTGAGTAAATAATGATGTGCTTTTGTTGTAAAAGAGAAGCAACCCCATGTGTTCCCGATGTGATATAACCAAACTCCTAGATTATACACAAGAACAATAATTTATTTTTCTTCCTTAGGAATTTATTTGTATTGTTTAGGGTTCATCGAGGGTACAAAGAATTAGTTTATGCTGCCTGCATTTGTTACAGTCCCTCTTATAACTGTGTTCCCTCCCCAAGAGGTGTGCCCTAGACCATCATCTCCATCTGCCTCCCTCCTCCCCTCTTCCCGCTCCTTCGTTCTCCTGCCCCCCCCCTTTAAATTAATTTGAGTTTTTCTCTTATGAGGGTATGTTTAGATTATCTCCTGGAGTAATTTATTACAAATATAAAAAAGTAGGGTTTCCATATAAACAAGCATTGAACATGTGTTGTTGTTGGGGACAAGAGCTGCTTAGAATTTTAAATACAAATCACTATTAAAATTCTAATCTCAATATTCATTATAAAGCATAGGCAGATGCTCCTCAAATATGGTGGGGTTACGTCTTGAAAACTCCATCACAAATTGAAAATATTGTACGCATCTAATGAACTTAATACACTTAACCCAGGGATCATAGTTTGGTCTGCCATACCTTAAACATGCTTGCAATGCTTACATGAGTCTATAGCCAGGCGAGATTTGTAACCAAAGCCTATTTTGTAATGAAAGGTTGAATATCTCGTGTACTGCATATTGCTAGCATGGGAAAAGCACAAAATGTGAAGTTCCTTATGATTTTTTCATACCATACTAAAGCTGAAAAATCATTACGTTGAACCATCATAAGCTGGGGATCATCTGTACTGATAGGTTCAAATGGCCTCTGGATTTGAATACTACGGTTTTTCCCAATTTCGTATTTGAAAAGAAGATCTACTTGGTTGTTATGAGATATTCAATATAAAATTTCCACTAGAGAAATATTCTTATCAGAGAAATATTTTCCAAGATGAACCTTGTTTTACATACTTAGAAGATTTTTAAAGGCTGCAAAGTTAGACAAAATTAATGCTTTTTAATCCTATACATAAAAGATTATATGTTGTGATTATGCTGAAAAAACTGGTGAAAGGATTCATTTGGGGCACACATGTTGGTCTTCTTTCTTGATATGGGTGGTTATAATAAAAAATATTTAAATCTGGACTCAGCGCCTGTAGTACAGTGGTTACAGCACCAGCCAGAAGTTGGTGGGTAAGAACCCAGCTCAGGCCAGCTAACTAACAATGACAACTGCAACAAAAAATAGCTGGGCATTGTGGCAGGCTCCAGTAATCCCAGGTACTTGGCAGGCTGAGGCAAGAGAATCACTTGAGCCCAAGATTTTGAGGTTGCTGTGTGCTGTGATGCCACGGCACTTACTGAGGGGGACGAAGTGAGACCCTGTCTCAAAAAAGAAAATATATATATATATATATATTTAAATCTGAACCTTCTGTCTTTTATTCTAGAAATGGAAATATCAGAAATTAAATAGCTGTGCTCCCTCCTTCATGTTCTATAATACGAGATGTGTATCATGGGGTACAGTTTGGATTGCAATTTTGTTTTGTTGTTGTTTTTTTAAATTTTTGTTTGTTTTTTTGTTTTGTTTTTATTTTTTTGCAGTTTTTGACTGGGGCTGGGTTTGAACTTGCCACCTCTGGCATACGGGATTGGCGCCCTACTTCTTTGAGCCACATGCGCCGCCCATGCAATTTTGTTAATAAAAACAGAACCTCATTACTCAAAAGGGAAAAAATATATAACAGCATAAAAGGGAGATATGATACATAATAAAATTGTGAGCACTGTGATGAAAAATATAACGCGTCCTTCCACAATCTTAAAAAAAATCTTTTTATCGAAGTTTAGTAAACATGTATTACAGAAGGCCTCACACATCGCGATTATGCAACTTAATGAAGTTTTACAGCTAAATACTGGACTAGGGTATTTAGCTCTGAGATAAATTAAAAGAAAAAAAAAAAAAAACAGAACAAAACGCCCAGGTTAAGCAATATTGCAGAAGCCCCATTCTTTTTTCTTCCAGTTACTACCCCTGTGAGGATTACCCCTACTCCAACTTCTGACATCCATTTGTTTCACACGCCTTTGTACCCATATTTATGGAATCTTCTTATGTCTTCTTTTCTCTCTGACTTCCTTTCTCAACATTAGGTTTGTTAGATCTATCTATGTTTCTCTATGTCATTGAAAATCATTCTCCTGGTTGTGGGATGGTGTCCGTTGTGTGACTACACAAGACATATTGTACTTTGTTCAGTGGTAAGCATTTGAGTAATTGCCACTTGCTGGAGAGGGGGATTAATTCTGCTACGAACATTCTGATACATATCTTTGGCATACAACTGCACATTGGCACATTGAATATACTCTTATACCAAAGAGTCACATTGCTGGATAATCAACAATATGTATATAAAATGTATACATATTTTTAGCTTTAGTAGAGTCAAAGGGACTTATAAAATGGTTTTAACAATTTTTACTCCCGTTAGTAGTTTATAGGAGTCTTAAGAATACCATGACTTGGCTAACATATTACATTTTCTATCAATTTTACTTTAGCCATTCTTGTGTGTATTTTATGATTTCACATTATTTAAATTTATATTTTCCTGATATATAATTAAGGTGGAAATCTTTGTGTACGTTCATTGGTAATTTGCATATCCTCATTTCTAAAATGTTTGTCCAAATCTTATGTCCATCTATACTGGATAAAGCGTGCTTTCCTTTTTGACTTGTTGAAGAAAGTGATGTAGTCTAGGAATTTGTCCTTAGTTATATTTGGTGAATATCTCGTCTCATCTCTGAACTTTTTTCCATCGTGGTAAAGACGACTTCAAAAAGGAAAATGACTTCAGATAAATGTAAGTT
Organism: Perodicticus potto; assembly: GCA_963574655.1. Classification (NCBI taxonomy): domain Eukaryota; kingdom Metazoa; phylum Chordata; class Mammalia; order Primates; family Lorisidae; genus Perodicticus; species Perodicticus potto. The sequence continues at coordinate 120,500 of CAUYRH010096748.1, forward strand.
TTTAATTTTGAATCATCCACTTTAATTTTTTTTTATAATTAATACTTGTGTGCCATTTGAGAAATCTCTTCTATTCACTTTAAAATCGTGTCTTCTATTTATCTCCCTAAAAGCTTTATTGACTTTTCTTTCATGTTTCGATCTGCTATCAATCTTTAATTGATTTTTGTAAGGTATGAGGTAGGAATCCCTATATATTTTTCCCCAAATAATAGACCCAGCACCCTTAGTTGAAAACATCATTTATTCCTCGAAGCAGTAGTATCAATTTCGTCAGAAATCAGATGAACACTTCTGTGTGCTGCTTTATTCATTGACTCCATATTCTATTCCAATGGTGAACTAGTCGATTGTTGCATCAATATTACATTGTCCAAATTGCCACAACTATTTAATAGATGTTACTACATGAAGTAAGTTTTTCAGCTGTGTTTATTTTCTTCAGGATTGCCCTCGCTATTGTTCGCACTTTGCATTTCCATACGGGTGTTAGCATCTTTTTGTCCGTTTACATACACATACGCATACACACACAAACATCTGTGGGATTATTTTGATCGAATGTCACTAAATCTATAAGTTAATTTAGGTAGAATCAAGGTCTTTAAAATGTTGACTTTCTATATCATGGGCATTCCTTTCTTAATCTCATTTAACTTCTCTCATGCTCTTTTCTACTTTTTATTCTATAGTTATTGCACATCTTCTGTTAGATTTATTTACACGTTTGATTTATTTTGCTGCTATTGTGGTTTATATATTTTTAGTTTCACTTTTACCTGTACTGCTAATGTAAATATAATGTACCTATGTTCTGGCTATATACACAGCCTCTCTGCTCAAGTAATTTATTCTAAAAATGTATCTTTTGATTCTTTTGAATTTTGAATGTAAATAATCATGTTGTTTTCAGATAATGCAAGTTTCATTCCTTTATATAAACCTATGCTGTCTCTCTCCCTAGCTCCTTTTTCTCTCCATTGATATATTCTACTGGTTAGTTATAGAATGAATAAAATGTGCAGTAGAAGTGATGATAATATGTGTCCTCATCTCATTCCAAATCCCAGGGGTAAAAGGTCACAATAATAGAGTGTGATGATTGAATACATATTTTCTGTAATCTCCTTTTCTCTGGCTTCAGGTTTTCACTCAATCAGGATATGCTTTAAATATTCAGTGGATCCATTAGATCAAAGTTTGAAGGAAGGTAGGAAAATCTTTCAGGAGAACATAGACAAAGGAATTATGATGGTTTCATTCACTAGTCTTTATACTGCCTATACAAAGATATTTAAAGAAAACAGATATTTAAAGATAACAAAGATATTTAAAGAAAATAAGAAAGCAGAAAAACAATTCAAATACACAAGTTCTGGATAGTCAGAAATGCCTTCTCAGTACTGTGGTATTAGGTTCTATAATAGAAAATACCAGACAAGACTGATTCTATGGCTTCCTCGTATCTAAAACTCTTTGGGTTTGGCATGCATGATGATTGCTAAAAATTACAGTCAAAAAGTCCAATGCACTGTATAGGGATGCCATACTCTAAATCTGTTATAAAGTGAGATTTTTCTCTAAATCCCCTAATTTTATTTGCAATTTCACTTCATTGAGATTGTTATTGAAACTTCAAGGCATGTATCTGAGATTTTATCTTTATCTTTTGAAAGCTTGTGTATTTATTTTAGAAGTACAATATTTTGGGTTGTTGTGGCACAATCCATGGTTTATACTATGGTATAATCCAATATAAATGGTATATAAATCTATCTATCTATCTATCTATCTATCTATCTATCTATCTATCTATACACACACATTCATTAATGCAAACATATTCATTGAAATGTATGTCCAAAATACTATGATAATCTATGGAAATAGAAAGATAAAGAAAACATACCAGGTTACTATTCACATGAAGAATACTCTATAGCACAGACATTATTAGATGTACCAAGATATCATCATAGATAATGCATGCAATGGTGTGAGACAAACCCCCTAATTTATAGCATTAGCCATTTCCCATAGTGTAAATATTCTCCCCCAACAGCCAGTTTCATGCTATCAAAGGTTTGACACTTTGCTCACAAAATTCCTGAAAATTTAAAATTTGGGTCTCTCTGGTCAATATGAGCAGGCTCTAGCACATATCAAAAAGCGCAAGTGATAACAAGCGCTAATTTAGGGTGAGGCTTAAAAATACAGGATTTTGTCCCTGAACAGTGTTGCAAACTGTGTGTTAGAAACGTCAGCTAACGAAGCAGGAGGTGGTAGGACAGATCTCACGTAAAAAGCTGCCTTAGATCTTAAGTGACCAATACATCTTGACCCAAATAAGACCTTTATTCAGAGAACAGATAATATCGAAGATATTTGGAATATACAGTTTCATGCTAATCTTCCCATTGATATGATGGCAACCTATTTTATTTATTGGTAAAAGCCCCTTTGTAGAATTTGAATTCTTACTCCAGCCTTCTGAAGTGTAAAACCCTGAAATATAACTGAGCCACAAATATTATTTAAAGCCAGGTTTTCACTAAGAAATATTTGCTGGCACAATAGGAAGTATTGGAACAAATGAACAGCAACTTTTACTTAATAATGACCTTCTCTTGGTGTACCAGATGCCCAGCAAGATTCCAGGCTCTGCCAAGAAATGGCAAGGGAGTCAGATATGCTTCCTTTCAAACTGTTGTTCTTAGTTTAGATAAAATATACATTCATGTAATTGTCATACAGTGTCATAATGTCCGTTAGTGGAAAAATAGTTATAATGGTTCTCATAACCTGATGCCTGACACAGTCAGAAAATGGCATATTTAACCCAGTGAGTTATCTATTTGAGAACTTGTATTCATTCTTCTAATATATATTGTGGACCTAGTACTTGCTAGGCCCATGGAATATAGTGATGAGAAAAATAAGTATGCTACTTGTGGTCATAAAACCTACATTCTAGTCTTTTTTTTTTTTTTTTTTTTTGAGTTTTTGGCCGGGGCTGGATTTGAACCCACCACCTCTGGCATATGTGGCTGGCGCCCTAATCCTTTGAGTCACAGGCGCAACCCTATATTCTAGTTTTGGGGGGATAAAAAACTAAGTAACCACACAAACATATATCTTGAAAATATATAAAATATTATACAAGAAAAATGGAAGGTATTTTAGAGGAGCGTAACAGCCAAGCCTTACTTAATCTATGGATTATAAAAGCTGTTCCTAGGCTGCATGGGATGGCTTGTACCTGTAATCCTGGCACTCTAGGATGCCGAGGTGGGAGGATCTTTTGAGCTAAGGAGTTGGAGACCAGCCTTAGCAAGAGAGTGACTGTCTCTATTAAAAATAGAAAAAAATTAGCTGGGCATTGTGATGGGTGCCTGTAATCCTAGCTACTTGGGAGACTGAGGCAGGAGGAACACTTGAACCCAGGAGTTTGAGGTTGCTGTGAGCCCGGCTGATGCCATGGCACTCTAGCAAGGGTGACAGAATGAGACTCTGTCTCCAAAAATAATAAAATAAAAAATAAAATAAAATAAAATAAAAACCAAAGGTTTTCCTAAGAAATGGACATTCGAGTTGAGATAGGAAGGAGGTGAGAGAGAAAGGGAGATGAGCAGTGGTGGCAAGGGCTGACTCAGCATAAGTAACAGCATCTGAAGACCCCAAAGCAGGGAGGGACAATTTGTCATTGAGAAAGTCATTATGGCTGATGCAAGAGGACACGGAGAAAGGAAGAAAACAAGGTGGAGAAGGTGGGAAAAGTGAAAATAGGCAAAATTAATGTGTTTTGTATGATATATTTAATAAATTTAAACTTCATATTAAGAGGTGGAAAAGTTGTTTAAGAGTTTGGCAAAGGGGATGGTGCCTGTGGCACAAAGGAGTAGGGCGCCGGACCCATATACCAGAGGTGGTGGGTTCAAACCTGGCCCTGGCCGAAAACTGCGAAAAAAAAAAAAAAAGAGTTTGGCAAAGGAAATATCAAAAAGAAAAATATTAATGTATGTTCCAGATTCCTAGCACAACATAGCACTAATCACTTTAGGAAACCAATGTTTTTTTATATTAGTATTTGGATCTTCTACTATGGAATTTGCTATTCAGTGCTGATCTTTTGGAATGAACTTAAAGAGTCACTGAGGCACCGAACTCTCACATTAATTATTTTTTGCTCAAAAAAATCTAACAGCAAAAATGAGGCATTTGTCTGAAGTTTGACTGAGCCTTCTAGGCCAATGCATAGAGTTATCCTGCCATTGTTTCCTTCCCTATTTTGTCCCTTTAGTTTCCTTTTTCTCTTTTTAGAATTATATGGCTGGATAAAATAGAAATTAAGGCTGACGTCTGAATCGCAAGATCTTTTTGTTGAACTATCATTTTATATTTATTTTTTTGTTTCAGAATATTACAGAGTACAAATTTTTGGGTTACACAAGTTGCTTTTGTATAATTTGAGTCAAAGTTATATATGTGCCACCACTTAGATAGTGTGCACTGTACCTTTTGAGTATGAATTTACCCATCCCCTACTCCTTGCTCCCACCTGCTTGATTTCCAAGAAGTGTTATTTCCATATGTGCACATCAGTGTTGATTGAATAGTTTCAATTTAATAAGTGAGTACATGTGGGGCTTGTTTTTCTATTCTTGTGATACTTAGAAGAATGGTCTGTAGTTCCATCTGCATTAATACAAGAGGCATTAGTTCACAATTTTTATTTTTATTTATTTATTTGCAGTTTTTGGCCGGGGCTGGGTTTGATCCTGCCACCTCCAGTATATGGGGTCAGAGCACTACTCCTTTGAACCACAGGCACTGCCCTAGTTCACCATTTTTTATAACTGAATAATACTCCATGCTATACATACACCATGTTATAATAATCCACTCATGTATTGATGGATACTTGGGTTGTTTCTACATCTTTGCAAGTCAAAATGAGAGTCTTAAGAGAGTTATGAATATATAGGACTGTCCTTAGTCATGATAGGTGCTTATTTTAAGCAGGTGCACTCTCCTAGACAAATAATATCTATTATTGGATGAGGAGGAAGGAAAGACCTATGTCTAGTTCTGATATTTACTGCTATTGACACTGGTGTTGTTTGAACTCTTGGGCTGTGGATCTTGTACAGTAGTTTCTTATTCATTTGTTCAATATTTAGAGTACCTACTATGTGCTGAATGCTGAGGATATATCAGTGAATGAGTCAGACAAATATCTTAGTCCTCATTAAACTTGCATTCCAGGAAAGGGAGACTGATGATAAGCAATAAGCATCATAGGTAAATTCACACATATCAAATAAAGATAGATAAATACATTATATGATATTATGGATGGTGGTAAAGGCTATGGAAAAAGAAGAGACTGAAGAGGGTCCAGAATGTGAGGAGAAAGGAAAGGATTTAATTAATTAAAGTACAGTGGCTAAAATAAATCTCTTCGAAAAAGAAATCTGAGCCAGGATTTGAATGAGGTGAGGGAGTAAATAAAAACAGTATCCAAAGAAAGAGTATTATGGAAAGAAGAGAAAACGGAAGCAAATATCCTAAGGCAGAGTTTGGCTTTGTATATTCTGGGAATAACAAGAAAGGAGTTTAGCTGCAGAGGTGTGAGTGGGGGGTGGAGTAGAACAAGATGAAGTCAAGTGGCCACAAGGACCCGTGGTGTGGGGCCTTAGGCAATTATAAAGACTCCAGCTTTACTCACAGTGAAAGTGGGTCCTTAGGTGGTTTTTATAGAACACCACTCGGTCAGATCTGTTGAGAAAAGACTTCAAAAAATGAAGGATATAATCAAGGAGAAGTCTGCAGTAAACCAAGAGATGATGGTAACCAAGACTAGATGGTTACAATAACTAATAAAAGAATTGGATTCTGGAAATATTGTGAAAGGAGAGCCAATTGTATTTGTGTTACAGATGTGAGACAGGGATGACTCTAGTTTTTTCTATTTTTAACCTAAACACCTGTAAAGTTGTCATCAACTTAGAAGACTATAAGTGCAGTGGACTATCGGAAAAGATTATCAATAGATGAAAGATAAAAGTAGACGTGTCATGAACGCAGTCAGATATATAAGTTGGAATTTAAAAAACACATCTGAATTGATATTATTTTGGAAGTCATTGATACATGTATGCCCCTCAAATCTATTAGACTATAGAAGATCACTAGAGGAATCGATAAAAGATCACTGGATAAAATACTGAGCTTGAATAAATTCTATATTAAGAAGTTGGGAAAAACATGAGGAAGTAACAAAGAATGCTGAGAGGAATGACCACAGACACATTTAGAAAACGAATACATGCAGTCTCTTGGAGTCCATGTTAAAATATTTAAGGACTATGTAACCTTTATTTCAATGTTGCTGATAGGACAAGGTAACTGGATTGAAAAGTATTTAATAAGATGGGTCATTAGTGACATTAACAGTAATAGCTTCAGAGTGAAAGCTAAATTTAAGTGGGATTAAAAGATAATGGTGGTAGAGTTTCTGGAAATAATGTTAAAATTATGGGTAGTTTTTCTATAAAATAAGAAAAGACACGTAATAGTACTTAGCAGGGGAGAAGAAGATGAATAAAGAACTTTAATAATGGGAAAAAAATAGTATGCTAGTCTGTTAATGACAATAATACAATAAACAAATGTTCATGATGTGGAGGAAATTGGAGACCATAGCTGGAGATATGCTTGGGGATGGGGGTAAAGGTACCTCGTATAGGGGTTCTGGATTATAGAGGAACAGAAATTATTCTAGGAGTTATGGAATTGGAGGCATATGAGGTACAGACGCCGTGTTGCAAACTATGTCAATATGGTGCTGGGAGTCCATAAATATTCTCTTCCAAAATCTTTAGTTTTCTTAGTGAAATTAAAACCATTAGCTGCAGGAGGAAAAGGGGGAGAATATGTGGAATATGAAGGCAGAAAAAGTTATAAAATACTACCTACCAAAAACAGTGGAATGGGTTATGGACCATGTTCTCACAATACATTTGGCTATAGCCAATGGAAGACGACAGCAGAAGATTGGGGGCTTTTAGAGGGGTCAGAACCTTTAGTCCACCAACTGCCTCTGCCAAGCTGCAGATTGGCAGAGATCATGTTTCTAGTGGGTAATCCTTTCCTACAGCTACAGCTCTCTCCAAAATATCGGAATCATCCCTTTCTCTTGTAACTTTAAGCCTAAAGATGGTACACCCTACCACCATCTGGTAGCTCTGGAGTGCCTCCTTGTTAGTTCACTAAATCAAAAATGGTGCTCACATGAGACTTTTCTTATTTACCCCATTAGGGTGTGCCATCTGCTTTCTGAACAAAGAATAACTGACACCAGGAGTAGCCCCAAGAAAGAAACCTTAAAATGAAGATTCTGGGATTCAGTGGTGTCCATGTTTAGAAGAATGTGTATAACCTTATTGCCAGGGTGAGGATGATAATGGACAAGTGTTGGCATCTCATTTCTTAAAAAAAAAAAAAAGGACTGCCAGCAAAGGAATATGAGAAAGTGATGACTGACAGAATGCAAGGCTTTGTCATCAAGTCGCTCTGGCATTTGGTGGCAATGATAACAATAGAGGTTACTAAGTTTGAAATGTGAGATAGCTCCTTTCAGGGACCTAAACCACAGACAAAGAGAAAACAACATGCTGATTATCTTGGATGCCAACTGTAGAGTTCAGATGAAAACATTTTTAAACACAGTTTTAAAGGAGTTTCTTCTGTCCTGTAGACACAACATCAAGCCCAGAGCCTAATTTTAACAAAGTAGAATTACAGATCTAATTAAACGTGTAACTCTGCCAGATCTTCATGCTAAGAAAAGGTCCTAGTTAGGGAAGAATAGGGAACTGAGGCATGAGACAAGCACACTAGAGCAGAAACAGATAAAGTTTAGGAATTTAAATTCTCGTAAACTCCTAATACTTAGTTAATGAATGGAGCTCTTTTATAGATCAACTAAAATGGTTGCCTCTTAAAGGAATTCCAATTTGTTCAGGACTCACTCTCACCATCCTTTATGTTCTACAGATTTGCAGATGGAGCAAGATGTCAGCACAGCTCAAATGGAAAAATCCAAACACTAATTTGGAAGCAAATAGCCTAACTGCTGAAAGAGTTGTAGGATCTTGCCAATTTGTGTCAATGAGTCTGGAGAGCATGAACAAGAGGGGCTCTAAGATTGTTAGGTTTAGGAGCATGAAATAAAAGATTAGCGTAGGTTTAATTTACTGAAATAGATGCAGTCAGTGAGCATTCAGGATGTGTGTTGGTTTAAGCATTAGAAGTTAATACTAATAGTATTCTTGGATGGTGAAATGAAGGCAGACCTGTAGTCAATGAAATTGAGATGCTGAAATTTTCAGGGCATACTGAACAGGAAAGGTGCCTGTAGGCTCAGAGAATATTGAGATGAATGTGTTATGTGCATCCTTCTTAACCCTTCCCTACTTCAACTCTAGGGAAACCTGAGGGATACCCATTTCTCTAAAAGCTTTTGTAGACACTGTGGTGACCATCCTTTTGTAAGCTAGAGGTGAGTGTTGCCTGGAATTGGGCATCCCAATTTCCATGCAGGTAGTGGAATCCTGAGAACCTGGAGTAGAGAGGTGCTCACCTGTTAGCACAACAAGAGACACAATTATGTAATGCCCTTTTGAGAGAAGTCACAATCCAAGTTTTCTCACAGGTGGAAATCATTCACAGAATCTCCAGGGATAAAATAGGGGAAGGGGCTCCTAAGATGCTGTTTGAAATAGATAAGTGGGACAATTGTAGGTCTGGGGAGCAGAAAATTTAATTCAAGTTGGTATAAGCAATGTATGGTCTCTTACTTAAGGCCTAGATATAATCCATTTCATAGAAGTCAACTATTATTTAATGGGGAAACCCAGGTCTCTTTGAACAAAATTTTCAATACAACTACAAGAAAATGTTTTTTATTTTTTCTATTTTCTCTTAGAGAAACCAGCAACAATTTAATAGAGTGACTGTGGACAGGAGAAAGAGGAACACTCAGCCCTTGGGGAGGTAGACACTGGTTTAGGCTGATGCTAATGCTTACAGAACTTGAGACACAGTGAGGATTGGGGCTTGGAGGGGAAGATAAATGTAGTCTTGGCCTAAGTCAAATTAGTGGTGGTTATTTTCCTGATATCTAAATAAACAGCAAGGATAAGTCCTTTTACTACATAACAAAAATACCTATTATTTCTTGGATTGGTAGAATGTGTACTATTATGGGAAATGGCCTAACTGAAGCTACTGGAATATCCTACCACCCCCTGCCATACTAAAGGCAATACTGTATTTCTAGGGAGATATTGGAGATTAGTTTTATCATCAAAGAGTTGATAAAAACAGGAATAATGGGTCCTAGTAGATTTGTATTTAACTCACAAAATTTTGGAGGAGCACAAAAGCCAGGTAGATGCATTTTGAAACCTGACTAGATAGGGTGGTGCCTGTGGCTCAAAGGAGTAGGGCACCAGCCCCATATGCTGGAGGTGTGGGGTTCAAACTCAGCCCCTGCCAAAAACTGCAAAAAAAAAAAAAAAAAAAAAAAAGAAAGAAAAATAACTAGATATTTGCAAGTTTAGGAGTAATTGCAATAAGAGCTATTGTTCATTTATTGTTTTGTAGCTGAAACAAATTAATATGGCCACTGGAAGGAGCACACAGCTTCTGATAGAGCTTTCTTGATTCCTTTAAATCACAAAATTGAATCAGAAGCCTGTTGCCTTTACATTGCAAGGGGAGCACTACACTTAACTATCTCATCTGAAGGTGTATTTTTGCTGATATCCTGCTTTATATCATAATAGACCAGAAGGATCTTGACTTTTTTTTTTTTTTTGCTATTATACAAAACAATCACATTTGGCTATTAAATTGATGGTACTATGCCAACTGAATATATCAGGCAAGAAATTGAAGAAAACATAATTGACTTAGACATGATTGATATAGGATAGGAAATAAATTCCAAATATCACCTGCCAAATCAAAGACATTCTGGGGACTCATTGCTCTAGGCCATGTTGAAAGTACCCCTGAAAAATTAGAGATGAATTGTGGAGTCATTGATAGCCACAAAGAAGCGAAATGCTTCATGAAACTCTCGGTTTTGGAGGTAATATGCATCATACCTAGGTATGCAGCTTCAAATCTTTTATTGTTTAATATTTTAAAACTGAAAACAAAGAAATAAAGGTTCTATACCACCTCATACTATGTAGCTCATTCTCATACTCAACAAACCAAATAGCATAAAAAATATCTGTAGTAGATGAAAATACTGAGTAGACTTATGGCAAACTCCAGTGGGGGATTTTATTATGACATCAATTATTCTTCATATGAAAAGCAGACTTTATATTTCTGTTAGGCCCTGATAGAGAGTAATACTTGAATAAGGGGCACCAAGTTAATATATAACTTGAATGTCCCATTGGAATGAATTTTATTAACTCAAAGAATCCAAAAAGTGGATGTGAGCTATAGCATTTCATGCTGTATCAGGCAATTACGAAAAGTATTATTATATGACCAGCTGGCTCAGATTTGCATGGGATGTGTTCTTGTCATATCCTACTACCTACTTAAAGGTGATACTGAAAGACAATGAAAGAACGTTCTTATGTTTAAAAACCTAATCACCGATCTGATGGTATTAAACGTTCTTTATATTTAAAACCTAATCACCAATCTGAATTGTTGCTTTTGCCCATGTCCCTCAAAGATTTAGGTGTCGCCAATGTGATGGTATTAAGAGGTAGGACCTTTAAAAGGTGATTAGACCACATGAATGAAATGAGGGTTTAGCCTTCTCTAATGAGATTGAGACCCTTATAAAAGAGCCTTCATGTTAATCAATGAAGGCTCCTCCTTCACACCAGTAATCCTAGCACTTCAGCGGAACAAGATGGCAGGATTACATAAGCTCAGGACTTTGAGACCAGCCTGGGCAAGAGAGAGAATCAGTCTCTTCTAAAAATAAAAGAATTAGCTGGGGGTCTTGGCAAGGGCCCATAGCCCCTATAGTCCAGCTGCTTGGGAGAATGAGGCAAGAAGATCACTTGAGACCAGGAATTTGAGGTTGCTGTGAGCTATGATGATGCCACTGCACTCTACCCAGGGCAATTGCATGAGACTCAAAAAAAAAAAAAAAAAGAGAAAAGAGAGGAGCAAGAAAAAGAAAAGAAATCCAGGAAGAGAGCCTTCATCAGAACTTAGGTTTACTGCCACTCTGATTAATCTTGGACATCCAGCCTCAACAGCTATGAGAAAATTAATTTTTGTTTGACACAGTCTGTGGTATTTCATTACAGCAGCTAAAACAAACTAAGGCAAAGGATTTTTTGCTCCCATCTCATAATCTCATGCTATGTGCACTTAGAAGTCTTAGTGTTCATGGTAGAATACAGTATTTGTTTGAAGAGAGACTGACCCCTTATTTTGGATGCTGTGGGCTGCTAAACAATAGGCAGGCAAATGGTTTATTCTGCTGTTAGTGGTTGAGCTCAATCACATGTTGAGATCGTGTTGCTTCTACACAATGTAAGCAAAGAAATCACAGAATTGAAGGGGCTCACCTGGTTGTTTCTTGTACTTCAATGGTAATAAGCAGGGCAATGAAAAAAAGAGAAAAAAAAAAGTAATAGCAGGACCACTAAGATCTTAGATTATGTGAGAATTAAAAATTGAGTCATCCCATCAGTAAAAAAGAAACCCTGTTGATTTTGAATGTTGGTGGACAGCAAAAGGCACAGAGAATTAGAGGAGGGAAAAGACAGGTGTGATACTGACTGAGGCTTGCCTCATGGCCAGCTACAGAGACACAGACTAGAAAAATTAAAAATATGTCATTTAACTTTTTCTTTTATTCCCCTTCTTCAAAAAAGAACAGAAACTTTCATGTTTTAAGTATCAAGTGAGTGAGTGCAACCAAACTGTTAATGTGACAAACCAACCTGATGGGATGGCTGCCGGGACTCTGTGAGTTCTTTGTTTTAAGGACATAAGGAAGAAAACCAAGCTAGGGGCTGGAGGACTCTATCATTATTTCCCATTTTTATCTCCAGTTCCAGGATACACCTCTCTTCCTGACTGTGACCCTTGGAGCCTCACCTGTGTCAACTGTGCTCCCATGACCTTTGCATAATGATTGGGATTGACTAAGGGGAAGCCCTGGTAGGACATCAAGGGAGGGAGGAGAGTAAGGTCAGGAGTTTTGTTTTGAGTTTCAACACCTCCTATTTCCACTGTTGTAAGTTCCCAGCATCTCACACACCATGCTTTAATCTCTGTGTCTGTCTATGTAACATGCTGTGTCTGGAATTCCTTCCCCCTTTCTCCTTAAAAACCCCTTATTCAGAATAGATTTAGGTATAACCTTTTCTGGAATTCGTTTCCTGACTCTTGAAGTCACTCTTGAAACTCTTCTTTTGCACTTTAATTTTATTTTTGTGTATATCAAAGTCATTGCCCTACATTCATTATATTACAACTTCCAGTCTCTGAAACCTTCTCTTGCCCCCAGACAGGTGGCCATATTTTATTCATATTTGTGTACTAAGCTATAAACACAATACCAGGCATTTAGTAGGTTCTTGATAATACTTATTTAATCCAAAGAGTGAACAGGAGGGAAAAGGTGGAGGATGACTTTGGGAGATGTTGGAAAGCAGGGGATTGCCTGAGAGTCTTGGTGTATAAGGATGGTGTCTTGGAAATGGTGTCTTTTGAGGCAGCCTTGGAGTACTGGGATGGTGTTGGTAGGTGCACGGCTGCGTAATAAAAGATGTTGAAACCAAATTTTATGAACACTATGTTTTGTCTATAGAAAGTTTTCAGTTTTTAATCCAAAGGCTTTGATGCAGTAGTCTCCAATATACTCATCAGTCAAAGGTAAATGGAACAGACAATGAGCCCATGTCTGTGAGAAACAGTATCCTGGAGCTCCCAGGATAGATTCAGCACATGGTCCTCAGCTGTGCCTCTTCCTAGGTACTTCTGAGCCCCAAGCAAAACTGTTTTTCAAGGCCCACTTCCAGCTCTAAATGCCCTAGCGAAATGCTGAAGGCAGTTTAAAATTGAGCAATTAAGGGCTCAAGAGAAATCCTCATAAACATTTTAAAGACACTTACTGGCTGAGCTGACCCTGTTTCCGTTCAACTTCTGATCTGCTCTGTCCCCACTCTAAGCTATGGGTATAACTCTAGGAGTCCACTCTGTGCATTTTGAAAAGCAAGTACAATAAGTTGTCTTGATCTATAATTACATTATGGGTTGAATTTTCATATAGAAATGTATCTTGTACAAAAATTAAGAGAAAGGCATCCTGTATGGGGAAGTGGAAGTGTTTTTGTTTTTTTGTTCCCTTTAAAAATGGTTTGACTACGGTGATCTAATTTCAGAAAAAAATCAAAAGAGTAGAATTTTCAAAAATGAAATAGTACAAGTATCTAAAAGAAATGCATATCTCAAAGCTTAGCATATAGAAGGCATTTAATAAGTATTTTTGAGTGCCTAAATCCTGGATTTCATTGAAAAATTAATGGATTACTATGCTTTTAGCAGAAACCAGAGAGGCTTTCCTCTTGCCCTGCTTTCTCCAAATGTGCAGAGCATCACATAACAATTTCTTCACACAGAAGTAAAACACATTTTTCTTTTATCAGAATTTGCGGTGACCGTAAGCAGTGCTTCTTGGAGGCACCACGGGAGAGGGCAGTGCACATGCACAGAGGGGCTCTGCTCTGACCCTCCTCTGGCTGCTGGGCCCAGAGGACAGGCTTTACCCAACCCCCATACCTCGCCACCTACATCATGCTCTGACGTAGCCAGGATCCCAGAGTCCCCTGGCCAGGTGGCCTCAGGTTGCTTCTGTGGGTCCCTCTTCTCAAAAGCAGCCGGTGGACCCGAGCATGGGGCCTGGTGGGTGACACTCAGCACGCA
>CAUYRH010096752.1:0-17214 GCA_963574655.1 Perodicticus potto
TTCACATAGTAAATGAGAAAATCTCATGAATGTTATATCAATCAGGTTGATAAAAATATCTCCGATTGTATGTGAAGCCCGCACACTGTACCCCATGACTGAATTATTGTACACAGCTATGACTCAATAAAAAAAAAAAAAGATTACAAGCTGAAAGATTCTAAAGGAAATACATAGTCACCTGGATCACATGTAAATTTTTTCACAAATTCCCTTTTATGAGCTTCATTTAACCTGCACAAATAATTTAAAAACATTCTAAACCTTCTGGATTGCCCTGCCTATAACTTTCTTAAATAACCATTCTATCTCAGGACAAAATTTACCACACAAAATCCTTTTCTTTATACAATGCCATTTTCCTTTCTGTCTAATTTCTCTCACTCTCAAAAACCACTTTTCACAAAACAGGATCACAGTTTTCTATGAAGTTAATTATTCACTTGGCTAGACTGATAATTAGAAGATTTAAAAGGCAAGAATCGTATACTTTGACAAAGACTCAGTTTCCCAAACAATTTAAACAACTAAATTATTATGTTATAAATGAGAGACATTTTATGAAATATAACATTGATACAGGATTTTCCCACTCAGGGCTCAACAGAGAATCCCCATTTTTCAGACTCAGGTGAGCTTAGCATCAGATTCCTATCTCTAGACACAAACAGGCTGCACCCTGCAGGCCACACCCTATGAGCTCTAGCAAGGTCATGAACAAAGCAGCCTTAAATGTTTTGGATGGCTCCACCCTGAGCAGGGAGCACACACCCTAATCCTATCCCTAGACAAAAACTACAAAGACCTAATAACCTTGCCCAAGGGGAGGAATTGCATTCACTTCTTTGTTAAAACACTTATTCAGCTTGTAAAGTTATTTTTCCCATCTACCATGTCCTGGGCAAAATATCTCTCAGGGCCAATATTTACCCCTAGACAAAGGACCTATGCAGAACTCAGACTAAGATCTCCCCCCTGCCAGTAGTTCTGGTGCTCTCCACTCCCTCTCCATGCTCCTCCATCCAACAAAATCCCACTTTATCACTGATCTGTGGCCCATGGGCTCAGTTCTTGAATCCCCGAGACCAAGGACTCACTGAAGAAATTCCAGTAACAAAACCATAACACAGTCACCCTTTCTGATGTCTTTTCC
Source organism: Perodicticus potto (assembly GCA_963574655.1). NCBI lineage: Eukaryota > Metazoa > Chordata > Mammalia > Primates > Lorisidae > Perodicticus > Perodicticus potto. The sequence continues at coordinate 1,154 of CAUYRH010096752.1, forward strand.
TTTTCCGCCTAAGTCTCTGATGGCCACATGGCCACCAAGGAGTAGACCTGTGTCAGAAACAGAAAGCAGATAACCTGAAACTTCCAGTTTCTCTCAGACTAGCCAGGGGCCAAAGTTGAAGCATGGAAGAAGGACCCACTCACACTATTTTTTTGCCCTGTGAAGGAGGGATGGCAAACCCCACCTATTGTTACCCATCTCAGTCAGTCTCCAAGCACTCACATGCACATAATTCCAACCCATTTCTTAACCTGGGCAACCTCCATTTTCCACTTAAATTGCCACTTAGCCATAGGAAGCAAACCAACACTCCCCTAGGTCTTGTGAGGGGAGGTCCAATCCCACCCTCTGAGTTCATGTCAGTCACACCACATCCACACACTTTCATACACCTCTCAACAGGCCTGGGGGCAAGAACAGGTGCATGTTCTCTCCTCAGATGATCTCACTTCCCAGTCAGAGAAACAAAAATGTTGCTGGAAGATAAGGCCCAATGGAGAGAAAGAGCACCCAAACACCATGTTTATAAGAGGAAGGGCTTTATTTCAGCCGGCAGAGCTTATGGCATAGAATTCAAAGTGGCCTTATTCTATAATCTTTATATTTTTGACTTAATGTAAAGTTAAGACTATTTGGTAAAATGTTGCATAGAAGTAATAAAAGTTAAAAATCATTGAATTTTCCCCTTCCTTGGAAGAATGGTGGATCTTCTTCATATATTCTCCTTATTAGTTTTTGGAGGTTACCATCTAGTCATAGTTTGTTAAGAGTTTTTATCCAAAATGTACATTTTGGAGGATTTTTTTTAATTCAAATGTATAAATACTGAGATTATGATTTTTTTTGTTTTTGTGTGTTTATATGATATATTGATTATTTTTCTAAAAATAAACCAACTTTGAAGTCCTAGGGAATATCTACATAATCACAAGGCATTATAATTTTATTATTTATATATTGTTTATTGCATATATTGCATTTGACTTGTTAAAATCTATCAAGAAATTTTCCATTTATGTGCATAAAGAATATTTGTTTTCTTATAATTGGTTTTTATAACACCTTTATGTAGTTTTGGTGTCACTGTTTTCCTGCTCTCAAAGAAGGAGGTAAGACAGAAATAGTTTATTCTCTTTAATTTTCTGGAAGTATTTGGGTGAGATAGCATTACTTCTTTCCTATTTTTAATTCTTATGCATACATAATTGTTACACATATTTATGTCATGATCAAATATGGATAATTGAAATATCTATCTTCTCAAACACTTATCATTTCTTTATGATTGTCAGGAAAATTCCAAATCTACCCTTCTAGCTATTTTGAAATATATGTGTACAATGAAATATTTTTAATTATAGGCATGTGTTTGTGTTGCCAAATAATGGAAGTTATTTTGTCTACATGTGTCACACTATATTTTTGTACCTATTAACCAACTCCTCTCCCTCCCTGCTACTCTTCCCATCCTCTAAAACCATCATTTTATTCACTACCTTCATGAGAACTATTTTTTTAGCTCCCACATATGAATGAGAACATATGCTACTTTTATTTTTGTGCCTGTCTTGTTTGAGTTAACATAATATCCTCTACTCCCATTGTATTATAGCAACTGACAAGATTTCATTCTTATTTATGGCTGAAAAATATTGCATTGTACCATATTTTTAACCCATTCATCTATTTATGGTCACTTAGGTTTATTTCATACCTTGGCCAAAGTGGATGATGCTGCAGTAAACATAGGAATACAGATATCTCTTGGAAATGCTGATTTCTTTTGGAAATATATCCAGCAGTAAGATTACTAGATCAAATAATAGTTTTATTTTTAGTTTTCTGAGGAAACTCCAGTAAACTGGATATGCTAATTTACATTCCCATCAACATTTTATGAGCATTCTCCTTTCTCCACATCCCCATCAGCATTTTCTATTTTCTGTCTTTTTGAGAATAGATTTTAATTTGTATATTTGTAAAAATTTGTAATGTTGAGTATTTTTTAAACATCTGTTGCCATCCATATTCACATATCTTCATTTGAGATAAGTCTATTCGATATTTTGTCCACTTTTAAATCATATTTTTGCTTGTGTGTGTGTGTATGTGTTATTTGTTTGTTCCTGCTATTGCACTCAACATATTCAGGTTATCAATCCCTTTTTGGAAGAATAGCTTGCAAATTTTTTTATTTATTTATTTTTTTTGCTCATTCTGTAGATTGTCTCTTCATTTTGTTTATTGTATCCTTTTCTGTGTAGAAGATTTTAGATTGATATAATTATATTGGTAAATTTTTTATTTGGTTGCCTTTGCTTTTGAGGTATTACTCAGGAAATCTTTGCCCAGACCAGCATCTTAAAGAGTTTCCTCAATTTCTTCTTCTAGTAGTTTTTAAAGTTTTAGATCTTACGTTTGTTTTTAATCCAATTTGAATTGATTATTTGTATTTGGTAAGACAAAGTGGTCTAATTTTATTCTCTTGCATTTGAATATCCAGTTATCCCAGTACCATTTATTGAAAAGACTTTCATTTGACTAAGTGTGGATTTGTTTCTGAGTTCTGTTCTGTTGGTCTTTGTGTCTTTTTGCAATGCCAGTCCCATGCAGTTTTAAATACTGTAGCTTTGTAGTATATGTATTTGAAGTCCGGTAACCTGGTGCCTCCAGTTATGTTCCTTTTGCTCAGAATTGCTTTGAGCAATTGGGGATCACTCACGGTTCCATACAAATTTTAACTGTTTTTTTCTATTTCTGTAATGAATGCTATTGGTATTTTGATCAGGATTGCATTGAATCTGTAGATTGCTTTGAAAAGCATAAACATTTTAATGATATTAGTTCTTCCAATTCACAATCATGGGATATCATTCAATTTTTTTGTGTGTGTGTCCACTTCAATATCTTTGATTAATTTTTTGATCATTATATAGGTCTTTTACTTTTTTGGTTAAGTTTATCCTAGGTATGTTCTGTAGCTGTTTTAAATGGGATTGTTTTCTGGATTTTTTCTCTGGAAAGTTTGTTGTTAAAGTACAGAAACACTACTGATTTTAGTATTTTGTTCTGTACCTTACAACATAAAGAAAAACCATCTTGGGCTGTGGACATGGGTAAATCTTGGTCTCTAGAGACTTTGCTGCTTTAATATTCTTTAAAAGACTAAGATTCCTTTTTAAAGCACTCTTAGATGCTTGTAGCTGAGATGTCTTTTTGGTGTTTTGATCTCTAAATTTATTCACCATTTGTTGAAGTAACGTTAATCTTTGTGATCCTATTTGTTCATGTCTTCTATTGGAAAGGTGAATTTCTTGAACAAACAAGGAAGTTATCTTTAATCAAAACTATGTATAAGGTTTCTGCTTGGCTAAAGAGTCTGGGCCATCATAGACAGGTCTAGTGAAATGCTTTGAAGACCTCAAGCTGAAGGCAAATCATCTGGCTGGGTGCAAAAGCTGAAGGTGCTTGGCCCCAAGCCATCCTCTTCCCGGAAGGCACTGGTTGCTGATGCTGGGTTCTCCGTGTAGTTGGAAGTGTTATTAGTATTATTCCTTTTCAAATAATTTCTCAAATTCATAGGTTTAGCTACCTAACCCTGGCATTTTATTTTCTGTCTGTGGTGTACATACAGTCTTTTAACTATAAGTTTAGTTGTTTATAAAAATAGTGAGCTATTTAGCTTATCTATCTCTTTTCTATAATTTTCAATAACTTTTTAAGTATTTCTCATTTCATCTTGCTAAAAGTGTTCACGTAACATTCATTTACTATCCTTTTAGTATCTATAGATTTCATAGTAATGTCACTTCTCTTATTGTTAAATTAATACTGGTAATGTATATCTTCCAACTTTTTTCTCTGTTCAGTATTCTTGTAGATTATTTATTTTGATTTTCTTGAGAAACTAGTTTGAGCTATTGATTTTTAATATTTATTTTAAATTTCATTGATTTCTGCTTTTTTCTTTATTACCTTTGTCCTTTACTTGCAATTATTTATCAAAACTTTATCTTCTAATGCCCTATGGAGAAAATTGATCTCTTTAATTGGACATCTATCTTATGTTATAATATATGAGCCTGTTGCTATACATTCTCTGTGAATATTGCCATATGTGCATTCCAGAAGATTTAATAAGTTGTACTATTATTTTCTTTCACATTAAAATATATGTTAATGTTCCTATTGATTTGTAAGTAGATAATAAGAAAGGTAAACCCATGTGATTTCTTCCAAAATGATTTTCTAATGCAATATTAAGTTCTGAAAGTACATGTGAGAAACATGGCTCGGCACCCATAGCTCAGTGAATAGGCTGCCAGCTACATATACTGAGGCTAGTGGATTTGAGCCCAGCCTGGGCCTGCTAAATAACAATGAAACTGCAAACAAAATATAGCCCAGCATTGTGGCAGAGGCCTGTATTCCCAGCTACTTGGGAGGCTGAGGCAAGAGAATCACTTAAGCCCAAGAGTTTGAGACTGCTGTGAGGCCATGGCACTGGACCAAAGGTGACATAGTGAGATTCTGTCTCAAAAAAAAAAAAAAAAGAAAGAAAGAAAAATACATAGGAGAAGATAAAAGAGAATATATCTATTCTTTTAAAAAGGAATAGATTTTACTTGATAAAGAACTTGCTTGTGAAAGTCTTGCCCAGTTTTGTCTGAAATGTATTAGATAGTTTATGTGAATCTTAAGAAAAAAAATCTTTTTCTTATTGTTTTTGACTTTTAATGGCCTTTCTGACAGTGCTATGTGATACCTCATTATGGCTTTAATTTGTATTTCCCTGATGATGAGTGATGTTGAATATATGTTCATATATTTGTTATACATTTGTCTACCTTTCTTTTTTTTATTAAATCATGACTGTACACATTAATGTATTTATGGGGTACAATGTGATAATTTGATAGACAAAAGCTTACATCAAACTTGTTAACACAATCATCAGCTCACTTACTTATTTGTTGTGGTAAGACATTTATACTCTACTCTTAATAGATTTGAAATGTACCATTGCATTATGCACATTGGGTGAAGTCCCACCAAATACCCTCCCACCTTCCCACTTCCTCCCTACTCTCTCCCCTGTCCCTCTTCTTCCCTCCTTCTTTCTGGACTATAGTTTTGTTTTATCATTCATATGAATGTGTAGGTGATTACACATTGAATCATAATAGTATTGAGTACACTGGATACTTTTTCTTCCATTCTTGAGATACTTTATAAGAAAAATGGGTTCTAGCTCCATCCAGGTAAACATAAAAGATGTGAAGTCTCCATCTTTTTTATGACTGCATAGTATTCCATGGTACACATATACCACAATTTGTTGATCCATTCATGGGTCAATGAGCACTTGGACTGATTCCATGACTTGGTAATTATGAATTGGGCTGCAATAAACATTTTGGTGCAAATATCTTTGCTGTACAATGATTTTTGATTGTTGGGATATATATCTAGTAAAGGAATTACAGGATAGGATGGAAGGCACAGTTCTACTTTTAGATCCTTGAATATTCCCCAAACTTCTTTCCAAATAGGAGGTATTAGCTTGCCACCATCAGTGTAGAAGTGTTCCCTTTTCTCCACATCCGTGCCAACACCTGTAGTTTTGGGATTTCGTGATGTGGGCTAATCTTACTGGATTTACATGATATCTCAAAGTGGTTTTGATTTGCATTTCTCTTATGATTAAAGATGATGAGCATTTAAAAAAAATCTTAACCAGGATGAAACCCCTCTCTATCTGTAAAGTATCTGGCTTAATGGTCAGAAAATAACATATTTTGTTTTCTCAGTTCTTAGTTTCATTGTAAAAAGAATGATGTGTTATAATGCTATCTAGAATATAGGCAAATTTTATGTCATTTCTCTCCCTAAAAGAGATCCATAGTTGAAAAAACAGAGTAAAAGTTACAAAGTAATGTTATTATCCAAGACCAAAAAATGAGAAAAATATAGAGACCCATGCTGTTCATTCTCTAGAATCTGTTTATTTATTTTGTTGTTTTTAAAGACAGATTTACTTCCTATATTTGTATTTTGCTATTTTATATTAACCATCAATTCTTTTCATTCAATTTACTTTCAATAACTCTTTCCTTAATTTAAGCAAAATATATCTTATTTCCAACATTTTAATCATTATTTTATCTCCTTCAATTACTTTTTTTCTTTTGATTACATATGATACTAGAAAATTAATAACTTCTCTTTTTACATTATTACTATATGGTGATTTCTCTTATTCATAAAATTTCATATGTATGTGCTACAGTGTCTGTAATATACTTTTAATATACATGAAAACTTTGTTAACTGTAATAAAGGACAGGTAGGACATCTATAAAAAAATCAATCTCAATACTATTATAACGGCTGCAACCAAAAAATGGCCGGACATTATGGCAGGCGCCTGTAGTCCCAGCTACTTGGGAGGTAGAGGCAGGAGACTCACTTGAGCCCAGGAATGGGAGGTTGCTGTGAGCTGTGATACCACAGCACTCTATCCAGCATGACAGCTTGAGGGTCTGTCTCAAAAACAAAAACAAAAATTAATCTCAAAGCAATTAATTACAGGATATGTATATTACTAAGCATTTTCTCTTTTAAATACTATTAATGTTGGATTTTTTCATAATTTTTTTATACTGTTAATAGTTTTTTCTCAATTTTGGCAATAATTTTATATTCTGCATTATTTGCTAAATTCATTTATTAAACATAAGGAGTTTTTGTGGTTGTTTGAATCATTGGAATTTTCTACATATAAGTTCATGACATCTGCAAACCTAGATAATTTTACTTTATCATTTGCAATATTGACATACTTTGTTTCTTTTGCTTATCTAAATATTCCTGCTAGGACATCCAGTACTGTGCTCAGTAAAAGTAGCAAAAGTGTATATTCTTGATTTGCTTTTCATCTTGGAGAAAATTCTTTCAGACTTTTATCACTGAGTATAATATTAGCTGTGTGTTTCAAATATGGCCTTTATTACGTTGCTATAGATTGTATTCCTAGCTTGTTAAGGGTTTTCATCATGAAGTGATGTTGAATTTTGTCAAATGCTTTTTATATATCTATTACAAAAAACATGTGCTGTTTTCCCCTCCATTCTGTGAATATGATTGATTTATTACCAAATGTTAAACTACCTGCAGCCAGGAAAATATCTCACTTGGCCATAGTGGATAATACTATTAATATGCTTGAGAAGGGACACTATGAAAGTGGCCTTAGGGAATGGGAGAAAATCCTGGCCTGGGGAACCAGGAAGTCTGGAGGGCCCAAAATAATGAGGGTATCAGGTAACCTAGGTAACAAATGACCAATAAAAAAGACAATAATCAATGACCAATAGAAAAGGACAAAAATATCTGGGGGTGCAGAGAGGCCAATGAAAGAGTTTGCAACCAATTTCAAATGGATACAAAGAAAGTATTTATACCTCTGCATGGCCTTTGCATCTATGTCTCTCTGATCTCTGCTACTTCATGAAAGGGACCCGCTTCCAAATCTCTTTGGAAGTGCTCTAAACTGTCTGTTCTTCCTAAATAAAATTTCTCTTTGTTACATTGATTGTTATGAAGGTTACTTTTGCTTTCTATTCACACTGCCTTTGCTGCTCTACTTTGATTTTCAGTTTCCATTCATTTTTGCTCTCAGTTACTGCTATGCTTCATTTGAACTTTCTAGATCAGCTAAGTAATTAAACCAGGTCAACTGGGTCTGGGGAACTGGGCCTCCCGACTTCCAACAATACTATCAAATTCATTTTGCTAGTATTTTGTTGAAGGTTTTTGTAACAATATTCATAAGCCATATTAGTTTATAGTCTTCCTTTCTTGCAATGTTTTTATGTATCTTTGTACCACTACAACCTTAATCTCATAGAATACATGTGGAATTGTTTTTTCCTTTCTAAGTTTTAAATAAGAGTTTAAAAAGTATTGGTGCTTTTTTTTTTTTTTAATTGAATCATAGCTGTGTACAATAATTCAATCATGGGGTACAGTGTGCGGGTTTCAAATACAATCTGAGATATTTTTATCAACCTGATTGACATAACATTCGTGAGATTTTCTCATTTACTATGTGAAAACATTTTTGATCCGTATTTAGATGTTTTCTCCTGACCCTTCAAATATGCACCACAAGTGTGATCTCACCCTTTATCCTCTCTCCCCCAACCCTCTCCCTTTCCTTCCCTCCCTCTCCCCTTTCCACATCTTCTTGTGCAATAATTGGGTTGTAGCCTTCACTTGAAAGATATAAATTTGCTATTTTTTAAATGTTAGGTAGAATTCACTAGTGAAATCAATTGATTTTTCTTTACTGATTTAATCTCTTTAGTTATGAGACTATATAGATTTTATATTTCTTCATGATTCAGTCTTGAGAAGTTGTTTGCTTCTAAGAATTTGTTCATTTCATCTAGATTATGTAATTTGTTGTTGTACAATTGTTCATAATCTTCTCATACAATCCTTTTTCTTTCTGTAGAATCAGTAGTAATGTCCTCATTTTCATATGATTTTAGTTGAGTCTTCACTATTTCTTTCTTTCCAATGTAGCTGATAGTTTATCAATTTTATTGATCTTCAGAAGAACCAGCGCTTGGCTCCATCAATTTTCTCTATTGTTTTTGTGTGCCCATTTTTATTCTACTCCAATCTTCATTATTTCTTGCTTTCAGCCAGCTTTGAGTTGGTACCTTTCTAGTTCCTTGCAGTGTAATTTTGGGTTATTCATTTGAAACCTTTCTTCTTTTTTGATATAAGCCTTTTTAGCTGCAAATTTTGCTTTTAATACTGTTGTTACATCATCTAATAATATGGGATATTTTGTGTTTTCAGTTTAATTTCTCTTAAAATATTTTCAAAATTAACCTGGTGACTTAATCTTTGATCCATTGTCTGTTTAGGAATATTTTCTTTAATGTCTGTGTATTTGTGCATTGTTGAGTGTTTCTGCTATTTATTTATAGCTCTATCCCATTGTGATATGCTTAATTTCCTGAATTTATACAAAAATTATTTATGTAGACAATATATAAACTCTTTTACTTATAAATGAATATCTGTGTCCATTCATAAAAATATGATTAATTTACCACACAGGGGAAAAGTAGAAAAGACAGAACTGAATGTAAGTCAGCTCTAAACAAAATGAAACTATCACCATATTTGGCAAATGGAATAACACCTTGTCTCTTCTATCACAGAATAAGTCTTGGAAGAAAATGAAAGAGAAAAAAAAAGACGTATAAACAAAAACTTAGGCCATAAAAATTCTTTCAAACTGACAATTAGAAAGTCAAGAATTGGAATACATTAAGTGAGAAACAACAAAGAAATTCTCCTACATTTGAGATAGTTATCACTGTTTTAGACAAAGTCTTTTCAAAGTGGATTATGACTTTTTTGGTTTATATATATTGCTCAAAGAAACACTCTTTTTGATGTGAAGAATTCCTCAAGGTTGATTGCAGGTTCTAGTTTACCTTGTTATAATACTGACATTTCAATAAAAGTGCACATGAATTAAAACATGAAGCAAGCAAATACTGGTCCTGGAGGGCCAAACAGACTGAAATGTCCCTATGAAGACTACAAAAATAATTAAGGTGATATTAGTGCAAGTTCACTTGTGTTTCCAGGACATGGTTAAACACCAATTTTCCCCAATTAAGAAATCAGCAAATGAAGCCTGGCTTGGTGGCTCACACCTATAATCCTAGCACTCTGGGAAGCCAATGCCAAGGATTGCTTGAGCTCAGTAGTTGGAGACCAGCCTAAGCAAGAATGAAACCTCATCTCTACTAGTAACAGAAAAATAAACCAGGTGTTTTCGTAGGCTATGGTAGTCCCAACTACTCAGGAATCTGAGTCAGAAGGATTTCTTAAACTCAGGGGTTTGAGGTTACCATGAGCTAGACTGATGTCATGGTCTCTAGCCTGTCCAACAGAGTGAGAATGTATCCAAAAAAGAGAGAAAGAAAGAAAGAAACTGGCAAATACTTCAACTAACCTGTGAGAAAAACTAAATATAGTGCTTTATAAGGACACAGAAAAATCTGAAAATAGTCTATATAAGACTTGAAAATGTGCACCCATGCAATTTGTTCAAAGGATATCATCTGATGATACATTGAAAATGCATAAATCCTTTTGACTATCTTGAGGAATGAATCATGGGGACTATGCCTCTCCTTCCTAATGGCCCGACTCTTAAATATCCCCCTTCCCAAACAAAACTGCAGATTAGAAGAGATGTTAGGGGTAAGACTATATTTTTTCTAAGGCAAAGAGTTTTCAATCTGGTAAGATAACAAATACTTCTTAAAAGATTATCTCATTTTTAGGAGGAAAAATAAACTTGTCATTTGTGATGTCAACATGAGGTACCTGAGCTCAGATTCAATATGTAGCCTTCCAAACAATGTTCCAAATCAGAAGGATGAGATTCCCCAAGGATGAGACTCTAAGAGCCTCAGAGTCTCTCTAGGAGCCTCAGTGAGTACATTTATTCCTATTCTCCCTCTCTCCCCAAAGATGAGACTCTAGGACCCTCAGTGAGTTCATTTATTCAATAACTCAAGAATTATTATTCTTATTGAATAAATGAGCCTGTTGTGTTCGTTGTCAGTTCCCCTGAAGACCACCAGCAAAATTTTCTGATCCAGCAACTTAAAGCTATTAAACTTATTGCAGCAAAAGGGCATACCTCAATGACGGACATTTAGCATTATCAAAATGGATTTTATGATTGTATTATTTTAGGGCTGGAGATTAAGGGATTCTTAGGTAGGTTTGCAAGAAGACAAACTTAAGCTTGTGATGAGTTATATGACAATACTTTGAATTGTGGACACAGCAAGTTGAGTGTCTTAGGGCAAAATGTTATTATTCCACTTGTATTGTTAAATATTTTTTAGTATTCAAATTTTATAGCTTGATAGTCTGGAAAAATAATACACATTTCTCAGATCTAACTATTTTATATATTAGTATGAGTTTCACAAGTAATTTTGAATTTATGTCTTTCACAACTATGGTTAATAAAGAAATTACATATTTTAGAATATATCATTTTTCCTTTTATTATTCTTATGCTTTATATATTTGATTTCATATATATTTGAGAGAGCTTATCCTAAATGTTATTTCATTCTATTAGGATGCCTCCATTTTGGAAATTCTGCGAAGATGGCTGACTAGTAGCCACCCTCACCAGAGGCTCCTGAGCAGAGGAAGAAAACTGGATGGAATCAGACTCTATGAAGCCAAAGATGGGGACCTGAGCCAAGCAAGAAGTTTGGCAAGCTGTAACACCAAAGAAGAGCATTCATGAAACCAAATTATAGGTAAAAAACCTATCAACTAGAGTAGGGGAGACCCCTACCCCAAGCAGGAGGCCTGCCACAGGCTATCTGTGAACAAGAAGGGAACAAAAGACCTCTCTCATTTTACCTTGCTGGAGAGAGCTGCTAACTCCAGGTCTCTTTCTCCTGGGAGATCCCACTTATGAACCTAGACACGACCCAGACAGACATAAAATTGAACAGATATTCTCCCCCACAAGTCCAAACTCCCAGTCCACCCTTTCTCACTCGTAAGGATGTCTGAAGTTCTGCTCTCTGCAGAGCAAAGAGTGTTTGGTCTTGTCCTGAGAGAAATGGGCATAGTGTGCTTCACCAACCATCAGATGGAATCTGTGACTAATGGGAAAGAAAGAGGGTGTGGAAAGAAAGGAACACTTGGCAGGAGAAGGAGCAGTCCCCTGGTTATGACTATGCCTGGCTAGTGGTAGTGTTGACCCTCGGTTTGGACTGTGTCTGGTGGGACGGTATGCAGAACACCCAGCTCTGACGGCACCCACAGTGGGAGAGTGGTTGTCCCATGTGGACTGAGTTCGGCAGACAGGGCTGGTCCCCAGCCCCTGGTGGGCCTGCAAGCAGAGGCTTGATAGGCATGAACTGTGACCTGAGAGCAAGGATATGATCCCCTGATTCCAACAGAACCCTCAAGCAGTGACTTACTGGATGTGAACCAAGACCTGAGGGCTAGGGCATGGCCCACTGTCTCCAGCGGGGTTGGTAAGCAGAGACTTACCAGGCGAGGACTGAGACCAGCAGGCAGAGTGAAGAGCCCTGGCTCTAACCGAGCTTAGGAACAGACGCTTGCCAGGCAATGGACTAAGACTGGTAGGCAGTGGCATGGTCCCCTAACTCCAACTGGTCTGGCAAGCAGAGGCTAGCTGCATGTGGACTGAGACCGAAGGGTGGGGTCCAGTGCCCTGACTCCAACAGAGCCTGTGAAATAGGCTTGCCAGGCAGTGAACTGAGACGGCAGGTGGGGGTGTGGTCTCCTGACCCCAACTGGTCTGGCAAGCAGAGGTTAGTTGTATGTGGACTGAGACTGGTGGGTGGGGACATGGCCCCTGGCTCCAGCTGGGCCTGTGAGCAGAGAAATGAACAACAGTGTGGACTGAGTCTGGAAGGGCAAGAGTGGGGATTGTGCTGTTGGAGACCCTTGAATCCCTCTCTGTTGGGCAGGGTTTGCACTGCCTAAGACAATTTGGTTGGCACCCATGTCTGGGGCTGTCCACTCAGGGACATTCTGAGGTTGACCTTCGAGTTATGTAGCAGAAAAGAACTGAAGGGTGGGGACTGGGCACTGCAGCTATTTATATCTCTACACAGTTGAGATTTAAACCTAATAATGTAGTTTCTTAGGATAGGGTAGAGGTTGGCTGATATCAAACAGAACTAGCTTGAGGTATCTCACCAAGTAGGTCCTCAGACTCTCTGGCTAAAACTCTGAAAGAGGCCTTTGTAACGTTGTAGGAGACAAGCCACAATTACAAATCCTAGCGCTTTGGTAAGGGACTATCTCTACTAACTTGGAACCCCAATTCAATCTTACCCTACTACTTCTAATAACCAAATGGTGGAAAATAAACATAGTGTGGACCCAACAGAAGAACTCTGGCAACATGAATAACCAGAGTAGATCAACCCCCCCCCCCAAGAAATTGCAAAGGAGCTACAACTGAAAGTGCCATGCATAAACAAATGGCAACAATGTCAGAATTTGAATTCAGAATATGGATTGCAAATAAGATAAATAGAATGGAAGAAAAGACAGAAATTGAATTCCAAAGAGTAGTTCTAAAGTTGTCTCAAGAAATTAATGAATTTAAAGCCCAAGTCACCAAAGATAGGGACATAAGGAGAAAAGAGATAATAGAGCTCAAGGAAATGAAAAAGTTAGTCAAGGAGCTCCAAAACACAATAGAAACTCTCAGTAATAGAGTTGATCAAGCAGAAGAAAGGATCTCTGAAACTGAAGACAAAGCTTTTGAACGTTCCCAAACACTGAAAGAGGCAGACAAATGGAGACTAAAACCTGATCATTCCCTGAGAGACTTGTGGGATCACTCCAAAAGATCAAACATTTGCCTTATAGGAATTCCCAAAGGAGAAGAGGATGGTCCTAAATCATCTTGGGGTGATGCTCTACCCCAAGAGATTTTAGAGGAGAATTTCTCAAGTGTTGCAAGAGATACAGAATTTTATGTAGCAGACAGTGTTAGAATGCCAGCAAGACTCAATCCAAATAAAACTTCTCCTAGACACATTGTGATTAATATTGCCAAAGTTAAGACAAAGGAGAAAATTCTACGAGCAGCCAGACATAAGAAAAGCATCACCTACAAAGGGAGAAATATCAGAATGACTGCAGATCTCTCAGCCTAAATGTTTTAAGCCAGAAGAAGATGGTCATCGACCTTCAGTCTCCTGAAACAAAACAACTGCCAGCCCACGATCCTGTATCCAACAAAGTGAGTTTCATTTATGATGAAGAAATCAAATACTTTAATGACATAGACATATTGGAGAAATTTGCCATAACTAAACCAGCTCTCCAGGATATTCTCAGACTCATCCTTCACCATAACCAGTGCAATGCTCTACCTCAAAAGTAAACTCACCCAGAAATTTTTGAACAAAACCCAACTTCCACAGTGGTGAAAGGATTAAAAATGTCCACTGGACATCCAAAAATCATGACACCCAAAATACAACCAGGCTTATCGGTTCTCTGAATTAATGTGAATGGTTTAAATTATCCTCTAAAACAGCACAACCTGGCTGACTGGATACATAAACTCAGACTGGATATCTTCTGTATGCAAGAATCTCACTTACCTTAAAGGATAAAAACAGACTCAGGGTGAGAGGATGGACTTGTATATTACAGGCAAATGGAAACCAGAAAAAAGCAGGGGTTGCAATTTTAGTAGCAGATACAATTGGCTTCAAACCAACAAAGATGAAGAAAGATAAAAAAGGTCACTAACAGCTATGATGTAATAAAAAATATATTTTAAAAAAAGGTCATGACATATTTGTCAAGGGAAACACCCAACATGAAGCAATTTCAATAATTAACATTTAGCACCCTACCAGAATGCTCCTCAATTTATAAAGCAGACCCTAATGGACATGAACAACTTGATAATTGCCTGCACTATAATAGTTGGAGATTTTAACACCCCTTTGACAGTTTTGGATAGATCCTCCAAGAAGAAACTAAACAAAGAGATATTAGACTTAAACCTGACCCTAGAACAAATGGACTTTACAGACCTCTACAGAAAATTTCGCCCTAATAAAACCAAAATGTGCATGCTTCTCATCAGCCCAAGGGTCATCCTCCAAAATAGATCATAACCTAGGACGCAAGTCTAACCTAAGTAAATTTGAAAGTGTAGAAATTATTCCTTGTATCTTCTAGGAACACCATGGAATAAAAGTTGAACTCAACAGCAATAGGAATCTCCATACTCAAACAAAGTCATGGAAATTAAATAATCTTAGGCTGAATGATAGCTGGGTTAAAGATGAGATTAAGAAGGAAATCACCAAATTTTTGGAACAAAATGACAATGAAGACACAAATTATTAAAACCTGTGGGATACTGCAAAGGCAGTCCTAAGAAGGAAATTTATAACATTGAAAGCCTTCATCAAGAAAACAGAAAGAGAGGAAGCCAAAAACTTAATGAATCATCTCAAGCAACTGAAAAAGGAAGAAAATTCCTACCCCAAACCCAGCAGAAGGAAAGAAATAACCAAAATTAGGGAAGAATTAAATGACACTGAAAACAAAAGAATCATTCAGAAAATCAATGAAATGAAAAGTTGTTTTGAAAAGTTTAACAAAATTGATAAACCTTTGGCCAACCTAACCAGAAACAGAAAAGTAAAATCTCTGATATCGTCTATCAGAAACAATAAAGCAGAAATAACAACAGACACTTCAGAAATTCAAAAAATCCTCAATGATTACTACAGATCTCTATTCCCAGAAATATGAAAATCTGAAGGAAATGGACCAATAACTGGAAGCACACCACCTTTCTAGACTCAATCAGAAAGAATTAGAAACCTTGAACAGACCTAAATCAACCACTGAAATAGCATCAACAATACAAAATCTCCCTAAAAAGAAAAGTCCAGGACCAGATGGCTTCACAACTGAATTCTATCAAACCTTTCAAGAGGAACGAGTACCTATATTATACAACCTTTTCCAAAGCATGGAAAAAGAAGGAATACTTCCCAACAAATTCTTATGAAGCAAATATCACCCTGATCCCCAAACCAGGAAAGGATCCAACAAAGAAAGAAAATTTTAGACCAATATCATTAATCAATATCGATGCAAAAATATTCAATAAGATCTTAGCAAATAGAATTCAACAACACATTAAAAAAATTATACACCATGATCAAGTTGGTTTTATTCCAGGGTTACAGGTTTGGTTCAACATACACAAATCTATAAATATAATATGCCACATCAATAAAATAAAAAACAAAGACCATATGATTCTCTCAATTGATGCAGAAAAAGCCTTTGATAATATCCAGCATCCTTTCATGATCAGAATTCTTAAGAAAATAGGTATATAAGGGTCATTTCTTAAACTAATAGAGGCCATACACAGCAAACCCACAGCCAATATCATATTGAAT